>CAKAKR010065170.1:0-19366 GCA_916700685.1 Adelosebastes latens
TGGAGAATTTTTCCAAATCAGTACGACATCCGGGTATTTTTGGCATACTGGAGATTTTGCTTTTGTTCGCATACTGCATACTACATACTACATTTTGGCCAAATCAGTACGTACTACTAGTATAGTATGCGGTTTCGAATACAGCCTAAGTGACATATTTTATTGATATTTCATATTATATTCAACAGTACAGAATAACTGATAAACTTAACTATCAACCCAGATAGTGAACGCAAAACAAGTTTGTGTAAAACGAGCGATTTGGATGAATTTTGAGCAGATTATTTCCTGTGAATATTGAATCAGAGATGATTATTTGTGGTGACTATTTAGGAACTTTTAATACAATTCTCTGTCTGTATTATGTATTTTTTATTTTTAACAATCAAACCTACTTATAGGCTTTTTTTTTGACAAATTCAGTGTTTTTTTTCTCCCTGACGCTCCATTGTTCTATTATCTCTTTAGTTGTTTTAACTGTGTACTTTTCTAATGCAGGACGTCAGGTCTTCACCGTGCCCTTATCCTGTATCTCAATATCTTAAATAATAATCCAAACTTGTTTGATAACACGTAACAACTTCATACAGTGATAATATGTCAATGTTTTTTTTTTCGCTGCCAAAAAAATCAGTACAGCTGTAAAATTCATAATAAAACAGATGAACCAAAAACACTGAAGGCTGATAAAATATCTTTATTTTATTGTAACATTTACCTTAATGCCACAATCTGCCATTAATCTCATTCAATGCTTTGGATAACAAAAGATGTTACTGTTGGCATTTATAATGTCTGCTGTCAGCTAGCTTCATATTTAATGGGCAGATATAGTGGTAGATTTGGTGTTTTCTATGCTGCAATTTTGTGACACTTACTGGCCAACATATATTATACACCCATACCAATAAAGATCCCCAAAAGTGAAGCCAAAAAATCTTGATCGCCACCCGGTGGCTGGCTGGTATACATTATACACCCATACCAATATACCTGAGATGATCTAAAGTCGGCCAAAAATAGAGGCCATGTAAATCTACCAGCTGGGCTCTAGTCTGATCTTTCAGCACCCTGGAGAGAGACACAAATACTGAAATATGTTTCAGTATTCAAGCAAAATGCAAGACCTGTATAACTGTAATCTTTCAGAGTAAAATAATCTCACTGGTTTTACTCTGGAGTCTCTAAATCCATTTTAACGTCTGTACATGTTATCTGTGAAGGCTAAAGGTTAAAGGTTTTGTAAACATGTAGCTCAAATATGTTTTCCTTCCAAAGGTCTGACATGGAAAGAAAAAAAAAAGTGCTCATGTGTGCTGCACTGATTAGTCAGAGTACGTGATACGGTACTAATAGAGTAGGACAGCAGGCCCTTACTTTGCTTTGAGTCTTTTTCAGGTTTCTCTTTACATCAGAACTTCTTTTGAGAGTTTTTGGCCACTTGGACATGAAGGCATTCCAGGTACTGTAAGCATATTTTTCACTTAATGACACAACAGTTGTAATGTGTAAAATGTATTGTCTGTATCAATCTACTGACATTGAGTGGATTCTATTTCACTCTTATTTTGGATTTAAGACTGGACCCAGTTTAACCACATGAACTATTATATCTTTGATGTGAAGGTCCTGTTTGCTCTCCTCCTGACTGCTGTGGCAGCTGACGGTCAGTCTTTCCACCTTGGCAAATGCCCCCAGCCATCTGTTCAAGAGGACTTTGACATTACAAAGGTGAAATACTGATGACTTTTGCCATGTATGTATTGATTTTGTTCATATTGGTCATTTGTACAGTGGTGCCATTTTTGCCTATTTGATATTTAGTTGATATAAACAAGTTGGTTTGATGTCTTATTGAAGGAGATGCCATTAAAACACAGCTGCTGACCTTTGTGCTCTTCTCCTTCTAGTATATGGGCACCTGGTATGAAATAGAGAAGCTCCGAGCTCTGTTTGGAAGTGGAAAATGCATCCAAGCTACATACAGTCTGCTCGCTGATGGGACGGTCAAAGTTCGCAATGCAGAAGTGCTGTAAGGAATGAAGTGCCCAGGTGCTGCTTAAGTTAAAAGCAATGTTTCCAACATTTTTATATGGCTGAAGTAGCCTACATTCATCTGTTCATCCTTCACTCTGCATAGGAACAAGTATGGGTGGATTTTCTTTTTCTTGTACAAGTCAAGTGAAGTTGTCATTTTCTCCTTCTCGTCCTCTCTCCACAGGTCTAATGGGACGATAAACTCAATTCAGGGTGTTGCCAGAGTTGAAAACTCATCTCAACCTGCTATTCTGGATGTCCTCTTTGTTGAAGGTAAATACATTATTTGTCTGTTTGTTTTTTAGAAAATTGAACTAGAATAATAATGACCTTTTATTTGTATAGCATGTCTCTAAAAACAATGTTTACATACAATAAAACCCCAAAGCAGCAATAAATAAATGAATATAAATAAAAGTTAATATCTAAGGTACACAGATAAAGCTTAACACACCAACAAACAGAGATACAAAACCTAAATGTGCATAGGGAATGAATCATATAAAAGCCTGTTTTTAGAAGGGATTTAAAGGATTGAACTAATTTTGCTAGCCTAATTTCCTCAAGCAGTTTAGTCTTACCAAAAGAGCCTTGCCTGAGGATCTACTGTACAGTAAGGCTGCCTTCCGGCTAATTAAAAGCTCAGCAATAGCCTATAGTATACTATATATGCAGTACATATCAATTTTGAATTTTACTGCCAGCTTTAGCCGGAGCAGAGATACTAAGACTGGAGTGTTTTGGGGCGGCTTTAGCTGATTGAGCGAGACACTGAACCTCATGTTTCTCCCTGGGCGCTTTACAGCAGCCCACTGCCCCTAAATGCTTAGGATGGGTACCTGTATTTATATGACACATGTAACTAAGTTGAACTAATATGGTGTCTGCATCTAGTACCAGTAAAAATTCTATAGAGAGAGTTGCAATAGTTTAGAAGAGATGAAATAAAAGCATGAATTACCTTCTCTAAATTGGCATGAGACAGGTATGACTTGATTTTTGAGACATTTCTGAACTGAAGGCAGCAGGACTGCACAACTCTCTTAACCTGCACCTCAAAAGTCAAGTCATTGTCAAATATGCTAAAAATCACGCTTAAGTTTCTGCATGTATTACTATCAGTACTATATAGTATGTTTTACTATTATAAGACAATACAGAATACCTTTCATTCTTCTATTTCATACCATTCTTATCATCAGATATTCCAGGTGGTCCCTACTGGGTGCTCAACACAGACTACCAGTCATATTCTCTGGTGTACTCTTGTTCCGACTATGGAACTTTCTACGTTGAGTATGCCTGGATTCTGGCTCGCACTCGGGTATTGACTGAGGACGTCATCGGCCGGTTACATAATGGGCTGACTTCTGCTGGTGTAAACATAAGCCGCGTCACAGTCAGCGATCAGACTGGATGTGACCAGACCAGAGGTATGATCAGCCAAAAGAAAAATGGGGAACAAAGTTCTGTTTTGAACTGTTGAATCACAGTTTTAAGGTTGAACATTAACATTAAAGTAAACTAATGTGGTTTTATGATTGCTTTATCAGTGCCAAAACAATGGAGAAAGTTCATTACTAACCAATAATTAGGGGCATTTGTGCCTTAAGGTCTTTCTGCTGTTGTATAGTTGTATAGCTCAGTAAAAAAATCAAGTTATTATCGTGTATTATGTTGTGGGTTCCAGCTTTAAGGCAAATGGCAAATGTAAACATTGAATATAAGCTAACAGCTCATGATCATTGTATTCCCCAAAAATTATCTAAATAAAATAAAAAAAACAAAATCAAATAGAAAAAAAGAGTTCAATTTATTCCGCAAATATATGTTTTAATTGTTTGTTTCTTTATGTTGTTGCAACTTAAAATTGTTATTGCACAGCTAATTGTTTCTTTCATGTCCAAGAGAATATATCCAATTCTGGTTGTAGACTTCAAGATAAAGGTATAACAGTTAAGTTAAAATGTGAAACGACATAATATTCAACACATCACAAAAAAACCCAAAATGTTTATGTATCATTAAAATACAGCTTTTTAAAAATATGTTGAGAGCATCTATAGTGCTGGAGTAATGAAGTCATTAGACTGAAATGGACATTTCACAATTTACTTGGATAACTTTTTTTTGGAGAATAAATAATTGGAATAATTATCTCCACAGGAAATATAATACAGACTGTGTTTGCATGTTGTTGGTTACTTAAAAGTCAAAAATAAAAATCTATAAACAAGGTCATTTGAGGTCAAACGTGACTCTGAAGGAAGTAGCCCAGAAGTGTTGTGGACAACGATGTAACCTGCCGCCAACGTGCTACAGTGTTGTTTTACATTTAGAATAATAATCTTGTTCTTGTTTTGCATTTCTCTTACGTGTCTAGCCAAGAGGAATGACAGACCCATCATTGGTAAGTTTATTAACATGGTATTAACTGCAACATTAAATTAGGCTAACTTACATTTTGATAGGCTCAGTGACAGCATGCTAACAGAAGTGTCATTACTACCTATGAGTGTTTAAACTGGTTGTGTTTTTCTCTCAAAAGGTGTACTGTCTCAAGACATTCGTTACCCAAAAGGAAATCAAATATCTTACATTGCTGCCTCTTATGTCAAGACCTTGGAGTCAGCCGGAGCGAGGGTTGTACCCGTCATGTGAGTTATTATTTAACCTTTTGCTAACTTCATTCTACATAACAGCATTTGCAACACCAGTGCTCTTGAACTGAAACCTCCCCTTTTTTATTCCTGCAGGATTAACCAGACACCGGAGGAGTATAAAACACTGTTCAACTCCATTAACGGGTAAATGTCTCATAAAATAGTTAGCAGTCAAAGCCTCTATGCTAGGTTTGGGGGAATTTATTGAAAAAATGAATAATGATGAGATATATTTATGTGGTTATTTATAAATGGCTTTTGACAAAAGAATATTTGCTGACAGATTCATGTGGCCTACAGTGTGTTTCAGAAAAGTAAATCAACTTTATGTACCGGGTGGACAAAATATCAGAAACTTTAGTTTGGATAAAGTCATAATGCTCAGTTTTTGTTGAAATTTAGTTCAATATAATAGACAATTTTAAGTCCCTTTTTATGAGACAAATATCCCATAAAGAATTTGGTTTTCCAATGCTATTTTTCGGTGTTTTGCCCATGTCATCAGGACTTTTACCCTTGCCACGTTACATAATTCTGCTGTGTTTATGACTGATACACCAGCAGAAACTACTGTAAATCTTAATTACAATGGCAGATAATATAGGTTAAAAATAAAAACGTTAAAATATATATATATATATATATATGTAATAATTGTCAATATATAACAATACTGGTATGACAACTTTTGTAGACAACTTTTCAAGGCAACATTAGGCTACTTACAGATGTACAAAGAAGCTATATAGTAAGCACGAGCTGAATATTTTGAGCATTTCTTGCAAACAGAATAATATAATGTGGAAAGTGATAAACTCACAAAGTGACTGACGACACATAAACTTCAAAAACATGTCACACACTTAAAAAAAATATAAAATACAGAACATTTTGTTTCTTTCGTGACTCAGCTCCTGTGTGTTGTGTCTTTTGTTAATAGGATCCTTTACCCAGGCGGAAGTGCCAACATCACATCATCTGGTTATCAACGAGCTGCTAAAGTCTTTTATGATCTTGCTATTGAGGTAAAAGTGTAAAATATAAGTAACTAGGTTTTAGTGTGTTGATGCTGAATTATGCTGCAGACTGTCTGTGATGTTTCAGGCAAACAAGAGAGGCGACTATTTTCCTGTGTGGGGCACCTGTCTTGGTTATGAGCAGCTGACCGTTTTGACGAGTGGAATGGACTTACTGTCACGTACCGATACGAATGGTGTGCCATTACTTCTGAACTTCACTAATGGTATGTCTTTGTCTTAATAAATGAGCTACTGATTACTCATCAATGAGAGAAGCCTTAACGTTAAATTAATACAGTTACATTCAGATCTTGATATCTAGGTTCAAGTCCTAACTTTTGAAGATTTTGTTTACAAGTGAAGTGTTGCCCAAAAGTGTGAAGCTATGTTGTATTTGGAACATTATCCATGTATTCAAATCCAAACGAGTTTTCTAGATATGACTTAGATTGACAAATGTGATGAAGAGGCTAAATTGTATGGAAGCCCTGAGATAGCAAGTGCGATTTTTTTTTTTTCTTTTTTTTTTTTTCTGGTGATCTAAATGGGTTTCTCTCCTTTGTTTATGACTTAACAACCGATAAAAAAACTTTGCCGGGATAATCTTTCTAAGTTCCTTCTAAAAAGTTTCATCTCTGGAAAAAAAAAAAGAAAAACTAATTTTGGCCACAAGAGGCTGAAGTGCACCACTACCCCATGTTCTCAATAGGACTTAAAGTATTCATTTTTTTCTCCCATGTGAGTTTTCATTTTTCCATGCACTCTAAACACAAGGTACATATATTGTGTGTTAGCAAGTTATGTAAATTGATATATTATTTATTATGTAAATACTCATTGAAATGAATATTACAACAACAAATACTGGGATAAATGATACTGACAACAAAATAAATACACCGCCCAAAACCTTTTTCCACCTCTTTTCACAGATGAAAAAAGGTACTTAGAAAAACATTCCTGTCAAAACCTTTTTTTTTTCCACCCGTTTTACAGATGAAAAAACAAATTTACGGGAATTAACAAGATTATCCTGCTAAAACCTATTTTTTTTCACCTGTTAAGTAGTAAACGAGAGAGAAAATAATTTAGTTTAGACTTAGAAAATGGATCACCAGGTTGTTTTTTTTCTCACTTGCCTCTCAGGGCTTCCGTAAAAAGGTCATGTTTACTTTGTTGTAATGTTAACTTAGTCAAATATGTGGGGGAGCAACATGATATAAACATTAATTTTTCCACCAGATACGGTATTATCTGCTTTTTAGTGCTATTGCTCGTTTCACAAAATTGTAGACTATTAATTATTTATCATATTTTACAGGACAACAATAGACCTTCTTTACATCAACCCGTTTAAATATCTGATGAAAATACATATTTGTCTTAAAATATCTCATTTTGTTATTCATGATACATATTAATGTTTTGACCCATTTCCAGAAGCCAAAGACAGCAGGATGTTTAAAGATGTCCCAGCTGAATTTATGGAAGAACTGGCTTCTGAGCCGCTGACTGCAAACGTTCACAAGTGGAGTTTGTTGATGTCGGTACGTCATTCATTACTATTATGATGAGAAAACACGAGAGCAGTATAAGAGCCACAGAACTGCTAGAATACACAAATATTACTGGTTTGTTGTGAAATATGAGCTTTTTTTTCCTGTTAGCTGGTGGGGTTTTTCGGTACCATCTGAGGGGAATGATGCTCGTAGAGAAAGAGAAAACCGGGTGTAGTTTTATTGGGTGCATTGTAACTTTCTTTGTTGGTTTCTTTCAGACTCAAAACACAAATGAGAAGCTGAAAAACTTTTACAAAGTTCTCTCCACGAATATGGATGGAGAAACAGAGTTTGTGTCAACGGTGGAAGGTAGTTACAACGCAGCATCAATTCATCGGAACAAGTTTACAGCAAAATAAAACTGGAGGGGACGTTTTTTAATGAGTACTTTCTCTTTCCTTACCTCTTTACAGCATATGATTACCCAATTTATGGGACACAGTGGCATCCAGAGAAAAATGCATTTGAATGGAAGAAGTCTTACGTTCCACACACTCCATCAGCAGTCAGGACCTCCTACTACATGGCTGAATTCTTTGTCAATGAAGGTATGAACACAGCATCATTTTTGGTTCCTTAATTACACAGTCAGAAGTTGCAGGATAGAGCCTTTGTGATCTGTAAATCTCGTTTTCTCTCTTCACAGCCAGGAAGAACTTTCACAGATTTGAATCTGACGAGGAGGAGACTAAAGCGCTGATATACAACTACAATCCTGTTTACGTTGGGCCTGAGAGTGTCTTTGAGCAAATCTATTATTTCTGATGTCTGTTTGCGGAACACTTTTCCTTTTTCAACAGCTGATTGGCTGCCTCATTCACGTGACTCGTAAATGTTTGCAGATAATTTTACTTGTTTGTTTGCATTTGCTGCTCATTCCATCTGTCCAATCTGCAACTAAACAAGTAGTGAGTCAAAAATGTCAAATTGTGCTTTGTGGATGCTGTATTTTGGTTTACAGCTGAGTGAATAAATGCTATAACAGAATGCCTATTGTGATCATTTAAGGAATTCATATTTACAATTACCAATATAAAATAGAATTTATTAACATTTTAATGTCCTCACTATGAAAAAAGCAGTGGAAAAATGTTCTGTTCTCCTTTGCAATAATAATCACAGCGCTTCACTTTTTCCACATTTTGTTATGTTACAGCCTTATTCCAAAATGGATTAAATTCATTTTTTCCTCAATTCTACACACAATACCCCATAATGACAAAGTGAAAAAAGTTTGTTTAAAATGTTTGCTAATTTATTAAAAACAAAGAACAAAAATATAACATGTACATAAGTATTCACAGCCTTTGCTCAATACTTTGTTGAAGCACCTTTGGCAGCAATTACAGCCTCAAGTCTTTTTGAGTATGATGCTACAAGCTTGGCATACCTATTTTTGGGCAGTTTCTCCCATTCTTCTTTGCAGGACCTCTCAAGCTCCATCAGGTTGGATGGGGGAGCGTCGGTGCACAGCCATTTTCAGATCTCTCCAGAGATGTTCAATCGGGTTCCTGACTAGTCTCCCAGTTCCTGCGGCTGAAAAACATCCCCACAGCATGACGCTGCCACCACCATGCTTCACTGTAGGGATGGTATTGGCCAGGTGATGAGCGGTGCCTGGTTTGCTCCAGACATGACGCTTGGCATTCAGGCCAAAGAGTTCAATCTTTGTTTCATCAGACCAGAGAATTTTGTTTCTCATGGTCTGGGAGTCCTTCAGGTGCCTTTTGGCAAACTCCAGGCGGGCTGTCATGTGCCTTTTACTGAGGAATGGCTTCCGTCTGGCCACTCTACCATACAGGCCTGATTGGCGGAGTGCTGCAGAGATGGTTGTCCCTCTGGAAGGTTCTCCTCTCTTCACAGAGCAATGCTGGATCTCTGTCAGAGTGACCATCGGGTTCTTAGTCACCTCCCTGACTAAGGCCCTTCTCCCGTGATCGCTCAGTTTGGCCGGGCGGCCAGCTCTAGGAAGAGTCCTGGTGGTTCCAAACTTCTTCCATTTACGGATGATGGAGGCCACTGTGCTCATTGGGACCTTCAATGCCGCAGAAATTTTTCTGTAGCCTTCCCCAGATCTGTGCCTCGATACAATCCTGTCTCGGAGGTCTACAGACAATTCCTTGGACTTCATGGCTTGGTTTGTGCTCTGACATGCACTGTCAACTGTGGGACCTTATATAGACAGGTGTGTGCCTTTCCTAATCATGTCCAATCAACTGAATTTACCACAGGTGTACTCCAATCAAGTTGTAGAAAAATCTCAAGATGATCGGTGGAAACAGGATGCACCTGAGCTCAATTTTGAGTGTCATGGCAAAGGCTGTGAATACTTATGTACATGTGATTTTTTCGTTTTTTATTTTTAATAAATTTGCAAAAATTTAAAAAAAACTTTTTTCACATTATTATTATTGGGTATTGTGTGTAGAATTTTGAGGGAAAAAAATAATTTAATCCATTTTGGAATAAGGCTGTAACATAACAAAATGTGGAAAAAATGAAGCGCTGTGAATACTTTCCGGATGCACTGTAAATCTACCAGCTGGGCTCTAGTCTGATCTTTCAGCACCCTGGAGAGAGACACAAATACTGAAATATGTTTCAGTATTCAAGCAAAATGCAAGACCTATATTACTGTAATCTTTCAGAGTAAAATAATCCCACTGGTTTTACTCTGGAGTCTCTAAATCCATATTAGCGTCTGTACATGTTATCTGTGAAGGCTAAAGGTTAAAGGTTTTGTAAACATGTAGCAATATTTTTCCTTCCAAAGGTCTGACATGGAAAGAAATAAAGGACTTGCTCTCAGATTGTGCTGCACTGATTATTCAGAGTACGTGATACGGTACTAATAGAGTAGTACAGCGGGATCTTACTTTGCTTTGAGTCTTTTTCAGGTTTCTCTTTACATCAGAACTTCTTTTGAGAGTTTTTGGCCACTCGGACATGAAGGCATTCCAGGTACTATAAGCATATTTTTCATTTAATGACACAACATTTGTAAATGTAAAATGTATTGTCTGTATCAATCCACTGACATTGAGTGGATGCTATTTCACTCTTGTGCCTAGAAGCACAAGGCTTTGCCTTGTGCTTCTAGGCACACTGGTCTATTATTCGACGGGCTTAATTTTATTCTTCATCTTCCGCCTAAACTTTGCCGCGCTACTCGTCCCGCAGCGTTGCCAACACCTGTACAAAAAGTACATCAAAACGTGCGGAATGATCGGGAATCGTGTGCTATGATGACTAAGAGATTCACGCAGCGGTTTCCGAAGAAATCGCGAGAAAGCGCTATTTTTTTTGTTCCATAGAAATGCATTGAAAATCGACGTGAAGACAGTTAAAAAACACTCATCTTTGGGGCCATAGAGAGTCGCCATACTTTAACGTAAAAACATGATTAAAAGTTTAAACGGGTCACGAGACTTGGGACTTTATTTGGCCAAATGGAAATTTTTTGATAGCTGGCACGGTTTTCACGAAATCGCAGTTTACGTTTTGTGAAATTTTCAGACCGTTTCAGATTTTATAATGGGTGTGTATTGCGTGGATCGTTAAGGGCTAGAGCACGTGATGTCAGAGCTAGGTTGGAGCACAGCTTTAAAATCTTTTGAAAATGATCCGAACAAATTGCTCCTTAGCCCACAACGTCCACTCCTCATACTCAATTAATACATCAAAACGTAGGTCTTTTTGTGCCGGTTGCAGTCATGTAGCTATGGAATCAGTCGGACTTACACATTTGGCTATACATGCCTGGAAGTGAGGGCAACTCCAGGCTAGGCTCCCATAGGGGCCCATATTAAATTTCACAGAATTTTTTGGATCAGAGAAAAAGTTACTACTCTTCGAAACTGCCGCCGAGGTCACATTTTTGACACTACAGACCCAAATGGCGCACCATTTGTTCATCAGAGACTCTTAATTGGTCTCATGAACAATCTAAGCGATAGGAGTCACGGTTTCTGTCGTAGAAGCACTTTTATGACAAGTACGTCTCTGGTTAACTCCTATTATAAACTGCCCCACTGCAGCAGTGGCCAATCACCACAGCAACTTTTGATTGCTGCTAGACAGCTGATTCACATTAGCCAATCAGAGCAGGCTGACTAACACACACACACACATACACACACACACACACACTATTTACTGTATCACTCCATTTCAGTGAGCCAGCATGCTCTAAACCAGGGCTTCAATGGATCAGGGCCATAATTAATGTTATTAATTACACCTGTGATTAAAAGCCCCCAACTCTCATTGTATGATAACAGGAAACTAGGTATTCACCTAGTTTTCAAAATAAAAGCCCTCAACTCTTACTGTATGATAACAGGAAACTAAACACTCCTCACTGCCCCCCAATCACCATGGCAACCAGTGACGGAATGATCGGGAATGGTGTGCTATGACTTTTCTAAGAGATTGGCGTAGCAGCTCCCGAAAAAAAACGCGCGAAAGCGCGATTGTTTTGCTCCATAGGAATGAATGGCAAATTGACGTGAAGAGAGCTCAAAAACACTCCTCTTTAGGGCCATACAGAGTCGCCATACTTTATCGTAGAAAAATTATTCAAAGTTTAAACGGGTCACGAGACTTTGGACTTTATTGGGCCTATCATCCCCCTTCTTATAACCTCACTATGGTCCTCAGATCCCCCCCCCAAGCACCAGGCACACTGGTCAAAATTTCTTGCGAAGTTTTCTAGTTTTGGATTTAAGACTGGACCCAGTTTAACCACATTAACTATTATATCTTTGATGTGAAAGGTCCTGCTTGCTCTCCTCCTGACTGCTGCGGTAGCTGACCGTTTGTCTGTCCACGATGGCATATGCCCCCAGCCATCTGTTCAAGAGGACTTCAACATTACAAAGGTGAAATACTGATGACTTTTGCCATGTAGTATGTATTGATTTTGTTCATATTGGTCATTTGTACAGTGGTGCTATTTTTGCCTATTTGATATTTAGTTGATATAAACAAGTTGGTTTGATGTCTTATTGAAGGAGATGCCATTAAAACACAGCTGCTGACCTTTGTGCTCTCCTCCTTCTAGTATATGGGCACCTGGTACGAAATAGAGAAGCTCCCAGCTCTGTTTGGAAGTGGAAAATGCATCCAAGCTACATACAGTCTGCTCGCTGATGGGACGGTCAAAGTTCGCAATGCAGAAGTGCTGTAAGGATTGAAGTGCCCAGCTGCTGCTTAAGTTAAAAACAATGTTTCCAACATTTTTATATGGCTGAAGTAGCCTATATTCATTTGTTCATCCTTCACTCTGCATAGGCACAAGTATGGGTGGATTTGCTTTTCTTATACAAGTCAAGTGAAGTTGTCCTTTTTCTCCCTCTCGTCCTCTCTCCACAGGTCTAATGGGACGATAAACTCAATTCAGGGTGTTGCCAGAGTTGAAAACTCATCTCAACCTGCTATTCTGGATGTCCTCTTCGTTGAAAGTAAATACATTATTTTACTGTTTGTTTTTTTAGAAAATTGAACTAGAATAATAATGACCTTTTATTTGTATAGCACGTCTCTAAAAACAATGTTTACATACAATAAAACCCCAAAGCAGCAATAAATAAATAAATATAAATAAAAGTTAATATCTAAGGTACACAGATAAACACACCAACAAACAGAGATACAAAACCTAAATGTGCATAGGGAGTGAATCATATAAAAGCCTGTTTTTAGAAGGGATTTAAAGGATTGAACTAATTTTGCTAGCCTAATTTCCTCAAGCAGTTTAGTCTTACCAAAAGAGCCTTGCCTGAGGATCTACTGTACAGTAAGGCTGCCTTCCGGCTAATTAAAAGCTCAGCAATAGCCTATAGTATACTATATATGCAGTACATATCCATTCTGAATTTTACTGCCAGCTTTAGCCGGAGCAGAGATACTAAGACTGGAGTATTTTGGTGCGGCTTTAGCTGGTTGAGCGAGACACTGAACCTCTAGTTTCTCCCTGGGCGCTTTACAGCAGCCCACTGCCCCTAAATGCCTAGGTTGGGTACCTGTATGTATATGATGAATGTAATTAAGTTGAACTAATATGGTGTCTGCATCTAGTACCAGTAAAAATTCTATAGAGAGAGTTGCAATAGTTTAGAAGAGATGAAATAAAAGCATGAATTACCTTCTCTAAATTGGCATGAGACAGGTATGACTTGATTTTTGAGACATTTCTGAACTGAAGGCAGCAGGACTGCACAACTCTCTTAACCTGCTCCTCAAAAGTCAGGACACTGTCTAATATCCTAAAAATAACGCTTAAGTTTCTGCATGTATTACTATCAGTAATATATAGTATGTTTTACTATTATAAGACAATACAGAATACCTTTCATTCTTCTATTTCATACCATTCTTATCATCAGATGTTCCAGGTGGTCCCTACTGGGTGCTCAACACAGACTACCAGTCATATTCTCTGGTGTACTCTTGTTCCGACTATGGATATTTCTACGTTGAGTTTGCCTGGATTCTGGCTCGCACTCGGGTGCTGACTGAGGACGTCATCGGCCGGTTACATAACGGGCTGACTTCTGCTGGTGTTAACATAAGCAGCGTCACAGTCAGCAATCAGACTGGATGTGACCAGACCACAGGTATGATCAGCCAAAAGAAAAATGGGGAACAAAGTTCTGTTTTGAACTTTTGAATCACAGTTTTAAGGTTGAACATTAACATTAAAGTAAACCAATGTGGTTTTATGATTGCTTTATCAGTGCCAAAACAATGGAGAAAGTTCATTACTAACCAATAATTAGGGGCATTTGGGCCTTAAGGTCTTTCTGCTGTTGTATAGTTGTATAGCTCAGTAAAAAAATCAAGTTATTATCGTGTATTATGTTGTGGGTTCCAGCTTTAAGGCGTCTCGTTTTCATGTCAAATGTAAACATTGAATATAAGCTAACAACTAATGATCATTATATTCCCCAAAAATTATCTAAATAAAATTAAAAAAAAATCAAATAGAAAAAAGAGAGAAAAATACATATTTACATCTCTGGTTAAATTTATTCTGCAAATATATGTTTTAATTGTTTGTTTTTTTATGTTGTTGCAACTTAAAATTGTTATTGCACAGCTAATTGTTTCTTTCATGTCCAAGAGAATACATCCAATTCTGGTTGTAGACTTCAAGATAAAGGTATAACAGTTAAGTTAAAACGTGAAACTACATGATATTCACACAAAATCCCTTTATGTGGAGAATAAATAAATGGAATAATTATCTCCACAGGATATATAATACAGAATGTGTTTGCATCTTGTTGGTTACTTAAAAGTCAAAAATAAAAATCTATAAACAAGGTTATTTGAGGTCAAACATGATTCTGAAGGAGGTATCCTAGAAGTGTTGTGGATAACGATGTAACCTGCCGCCAACGTGCTACAATGTTGTTTTACTCTTAGAATAATAATCGTGTTTGTAGAGGGAAAAATGATCATTTAGTGTATAACCTTTGTATTCTCTGTGTTATACTGCTCATGACTTTCCACTGAACTGTACTCGAACCCCTGATACTGTAAATGAACTGTCCTTTATCTTATGATCCCCTTCTGAACTATACTCGAACTTTTGACACTGCAAATGAACTCCTATACAATGCCTGATCTGTATAAATGATGTAAGGATGAAATATAGTCTAGCCTGCACATTAACTTTTCTCTCTCATGTCTAAGAGAAAGTGTGTCTTCATTTGTGGAAATTCCCTGCTTGAAAGTGTGCCTTCATTTATAGTATGTAATCAAATCAAATGTAACCAATGTAACCTTGACTCTTTGATCTTATGCATATAAAAACCCTGGTGAGGATGCACTCGGCACCGATTCCTCGGCAGTCGCTGACTGTCAACTTTAGAGGTTTTGGTCCTTTTGCGCAAAAGCTTAATAAATATACAAAGATAAATTTCTCTTTGTTTGTCTCCCTTATTAGGTCAATTTCCACCACAGTGTTCTTGTTTTGCATTTCTTATTTGTGTCTAGAGTTTTATCCTTCAGCCAAGAGGAATGACCGACCCATCATTGGTAAGTTTATTAACATGGTATTAACTGCAACATTAAATTAGGCTAACTTACATTTTGATAGGGTAAAGCCTCCGACTAAGTTAACTGTATTATTGTTGTTTTAGTTTAGAAAGTGCCAGCATGCTAACAGAAGTGTCGTAACTATAAGTGTTTAAACTGGTTGTGTTTTTCTCTCAAAAGGTGTACTGGCTCAAGAAGATTTTTTACCCAATCCAAATCGAGCCACTTACATTGCTGCCTCTTATGTCAAGACCCTGGAGTCAGCAGGAGCGAGGGTTGTACCCGTCATGTGAGTTATTATTTAACCTTTTCCTAACTTCATTCTACATAACAGCATTTGCAACACCAGTACTCTTGAACTGAAACCTCCCCTTTTTTATTCCTGCAGGATTAACCAGACACCGGAGGAGTATAAAACACTGTTCAACTCCATTAACGGGTAAATGTCTCATAAAATAGTTAGCAGTCAAAGCCTCTATGCTAGGTTTGGGGGAATTTATTGAAAAAATGAATAATGATGAGATATATTTATGTGGTTATTTATAAATGGCTTTTGACAAAAGAACATTTGCTGACAGGTTCATGTGGCCTACAGTGTGTTTCAGAAGAGTAAATCAACTTTATGTACCGGGTGGATAAAATATCAGAAACTTTAGTTTGGATAAAGTCATAATGCTCAGTTTTTGTTGAAATTTAGTTCAATATAATAGACAATTTTAAGTCCCTTTTTATGAGACAAATATCCCACAAAGAATTTGGTTTTCCAATGCTATTTTTCGGTGTTTTGCCGATGTCATCAGGACTTTTACCCTTGCCACGTTACATAATTCTGCTGTGTTTATGACTGATACACCAGCAGAAACTGCTGTAAATCTTAATTACAATGGCAGATAATATAGGTTAATAATAAAAATGTTAAAATATATATATATATATATATATATATTAGATATAATAATTGTCAATATATAACAATCCTGGTATGACAACTTTTGTAGACAACTTTTCAAGGCAACATTAGGCTACTTACAGATGTACAAAGAAGCTATATAGTAAGCACCAGCTGAATATTTTGAGCATTTCTTGCAAACAGAATAATATAATGTGGAAAGTGATAAACTCACAAAGTGACTGACGACACATAAACTTAAAAAACATGTCACACACTTAAAAAAAAGATAAAATACAGAACATTTTGTTTCTTTTGTGAATCAGCTCCTGTGTGTTGTCTTTTGTTAATAGGATCCTTTACCCAGGCAGATGTGCCAACATCACATCATCTGGTTATCAACAAGCTGCTAAAGTCTTTTATGATCTTGCTATTGAGGTAAAAGTATAAAATATTAGTAACTAGGTTTCAGTGTGTTGATGCTAAATTATGCTGCAGACTGTCTGTGATGTTTCAGGCAAACAAGAGAGGCGACTATTTTCCTGTGTGGGGCACCTGTCTTGGTTATGAGCAGCTGACCGTTTTGACGAGTGGAATGAACTTACTGTCACGTACCAATACAAGCGGTGTAACATTACCTCTGAACTTCACTAATGGTACGTCTTTGTTTTAATAGATGTACTGCTGATTACCTATCAATGAGAGAAGTCTTAACGTTAAATTAATACAGTTACATTGAGCTCTGGATATCTAGGTTCAAGTTCTAACTTTTGAAGATTTTGTTTACAAGTGAAGTGTTACCCAAAAGTGTGAAGCTATTTTGTATTTAGAACATTATCCATGAGTTCGACTCCTTCACAAGTTATCTAGATATGACAATTAGATTGACAAATGTGATGAAGAGGCTAAATTGTATGGAAGCCCTGAGAGGAAAGTGCAATTTTTTTTTTTTTTCTGGTGATCTAAATGTGTTTCTCTCCTTTGTTTATGACTTAACAACCGATTAAAAAAAAAAAGCTTTGCCAGGATAATCTTTCTAAGTTCCTTATAAAAAGTTTTATCTGCTCATTTTGTCAACAAGAGGCTGAATTGCACCAGTACCCCATGTTCTTAATAGGACATAAAGTGTTCATTTTTTCTTCCAGGTGAGATTTAATTTCTCCATGCACTCTAAACACAAGGTACATACAGTATATTGTGTGTTAGCAAGTTATATAAATTAAAACTCACCTGGAAGAAAACATGAATTACTCTTTAGAGCATCGGGTAGTGGTGCACTTCCGTCTCTTGTTGCCGAAATGAATATTACAACAACAAACACTTGGAAAAATGATACTGACAAAAAGAAATGTCACCCCTCCCAAAACCTTTTTTTCCCACGTGTTTCACAGATTAAAGAAAAATGTAAGGAATTTAGAAAGATTATTCTGACAAAACCTATTTTTTTACACCTGTTGTTAAGTTGTAAACACAAGAGAGAAAATAATTTAGATCAGACTTAGAAAATTAATCACCAGAATTTTTTTTTTCTCACTTGCGTCTCAGGGCTTCCGTAAAAAGGTCTCCTTTATTTTGTTGTAATGTTAAAGGTGCTATTGATAACATTGATAACATTCAGCCACTAAATGTCACACCTTGTTAGAAGCCTTGTTAGAATTGGGAACCAAACATCCGATATCTTCCACATAGATTAATAAAGCATTGATTTTGGACCCACCAACATTTTTTAAATGATTCATTAACAATTATAATAATTTGATTTAGAAAAATCAATACTTTTATTCGGCACCTTTCTAAAAGCTCTGTGGATGTATTATTATTTTTTTTAAATATTTGTCTACATGAAAATGTTATCAATAAGACCTTTAATTTAGTCAAATATGTGGTAGAGCAATATTATATGAACATATTTTTTTCCCCACTAAATACAGTGTTCTGCTTTTTAGTGCTATTGCTCATTTCACAAAATTGTAGACTATTAATTATTTATCATATTTTCCAGGACAACAATAGACCTTCTTTACATCAACCCGTTTAAATATCTGATGAAAATACATATTTGTCTTAAAATATCTCATTTTGTTATTCATGATACATATTAATGTTATGACCCATTTCCAGAAGCCAAAGACAGCAGGATGTTTAAAGATTTCCCAGCTGAACTTATGGAAGAACTGGCTTCTGAGCCGCTGACTGGAAACTTTCACGATTGGAGTTTGTTAATGTCGGTAAGTCATTCATTACTATTATGATGAGAAAACACGAGAGCAGTATAAGAGCCACAGAACTGCTAGAATACACAAATATTACTGGTTTGTTGTGAAATGAGCTTTTTTCCCTGTTAGCTGGTGGGGTTTTTCGGTACCATCTGAGGGGAATGATTCTCGTAGAGAAAGAGAAAACAGGGTCTAGTTTAATTGGATTGTAACTTTCTTTGTTGGTTTCTTTCAGACTCAAAACACAAATGAGAAGCTGAAAAACTTTTACAAAGTTCTCTCCACGAATACGGATGGAGAAACAGAGTTTGTGTCAACGGTGGAAGGTAGTTACAACGCAACATCAATTCATCGGTGCAAGTTTACAGCAAAATAACACCGGAGGGAACTTTTTTTAATGAGTACTTTCTCTTTCCTTACCTCTTTACAGCATATGATTACCCAATTTATGGGACACAGTGGCATCCAGAGAAAAATGCATTTGAATGGGGGAGTCCTTTCATTCCACACACTCCATCAGCAGTCAGGACCTCCTTCTACATGGCTGAATTCTTTGTCAATGAAGGTATGAACACAGCATCATTTTTGGTTCCTTAACTACACAGTGAGTAGCTGCAGGATAGAGCCTTTGTGATCTGTAAATCTCGTTTTCTCTCCTCACAGCCAGGAAGAACTTTCACAGATTTGAATCTGACGAGGAGGAGACTAAAGCGCTGATATACAACTATAATCCTGTTTACAATCCTGAGAGTGTCTTTGAGCAAATCTATTATTTCTGATGTCTGTTTGCGGAACACTTTTCCTTTTTCAACAGCTGATTGGCTGCCTCATTCACGTGACTCGTAAATGTTTGCAGATAATTTTACTTGTTTGTTTGCATTTGCTGCTCATTCCATCTGTCCAATCTGCAACTAAACAAGTAGTGAGTCAAAAATGTCAA
>CAKAKR010065172.1:3379-61039 GCA_916700685.1 Adelosebastes latens
CTTTGATGGGTTTTATAAGCGCTGCTCGTCGATGTGAAGAAGGAACTCTTTGATTCTGAGGGACTGACACCAAAATAATCTGATGTTTATCATTGAATTGATTCATTGAATGGACCCTGAGATGCAAAGTACACGGCAAAAACAGTCGTCCCATGTGCCGAAATACTAGATATAGTAGGGTATCAAAAACCGGCACAAATGGGTTAACTCGAATGCAACTACCGATTCTTTTCTCCGTCAGTTAACCTGGTGATTATTTTTTCTTTATTGTTAATTAATTCAAATTGTTTGTTCTATAGAAATAAAACAGTGAAAAATGTCCAGAACAATTTCCTAAAGCCCAATAATATAACATTTACAAATGTCTTGTTTCGTCCAACCAACAGTCCAAAACCCCCCAAAAATATTCAACTGACTATATAATGTAGACCAATAAAAGCATTCTTAAAAAATGTATTCTTACATCTGAGAACCTGAAATGATAATCAGAATAATTGATTTTCTATTGATGGATTATTTGACCAATCGTTGCAGCTCCAACTGGAATCAACTCTGTTATATCACCGTTATCGCTGACCAACCGAACAACACACTTTATTAAAAGATAAATACAAATATATGGATGGGCTGCAGATCCTAAAAGGCCAACCTGGCACACAGGTGATGGAGGAGGGAGGACATAGCTGGAACCAAATCACATAAATAAATCAAATCCATATTTAACCCAGTTGTGGCTTCGATGGCAGCGATCCAAGGGGAAATTACCACGCCCTTCATCCATCCATCTGTAAATCCAGTCCTCCTTCCTGTAACTGAGCCGCCGCAGATACCGCCAGACGCTCTGCTGCCACCAAGTCAAGACGGTTCAGATCAAAGCTGAAGATGCTAATCTGGCACGGCGAGCACGGCGCTCACATTTCCACAGGAACACAAGCACAAATAGGAATCTGTGGAGGGAGGAGAATATGATCTGATGACCTGATGCTGCTTCGGTGAAGATACAATTAGTTTGTTTTTTGGGTTTTCCTTGTTGATAGATGGGAGGATATTCCCTACTCATCACAATCCCAAATACCAGACCGTTTCCTGTGTGTTAAAGGACAAAGCTGGAGTCATTCTATATTTTTGTTATTGCCAACAAATCTTCAATTCCTGCAATGTCAGAAGATCACCCGAGAATCCATCTTGTCAGGCTTCAGGCGGCAAGCCAGATCACAGACCAATCGGCGTCCTGTGAGGAGCTACTGGCAGCTATGGGCGCGGTTTAGGTGTGTGTGACGAGACACGGAGAGGCGACTGTTGGTTCTAAACAACAATGGCGGCCCCTGAAGAGGTTAGCGTAGACGCTGCAGTAGCATCAGCTCTATCAGGACCGGAGAGGATTTCTTCATTGGAAGAAGAGCAGAGAACGGCACTGAAGGTTTTTCTCCATGGAAAACATGTTTTCGCTCTTCTCCCGACTGGCTTCATCAAGAGTTTTATTGACAGGTGGTTCATCCAATCACCTGCCAAGTATTTATTCAAAGTGCCTGCCAACAGTTTCCAATGACGATGAATCTCAGATGATTCTGTGTAACAAACCATCTGACCAATCAGGTTAAAAAATCTGACCAAAACCAACAATGCGATGATCAATACTTTACGATTTTCCTAATATACCTTTGTTTTAAAAAAGTCTAATTCATTTCCGAAAATTGTAGTTTTAGCAGTAAAAAGTTTATTTGCTGGGGACTATTTTCAGTTGTGGATGAATACACATCTGGTGCTCTGTCTAGTAAACTACAGTCTTCATCCTAATGAAGGAGCTTCTCACCCCGTGCAGCAGTGTGGCTCACTGTTTTTAATATCTTTTGAACAACAATGGAGCTCTGTGTCACAGAGGAATAAGAAGTTTTGGATCAGTCCAGTCGCACTAAATGACGTATAAATGACACGGTATTTGCAAGTTATTTTGCATGCAATAAGAACGCCGTTCTTGCATTTTGCGTGTCATTTGTACGCCAGGTAGTCTGTACAGACTACAATGTAAATGCATCCACATAAATAAGCTACGCTCAGAGCTAGTGACGTAGAATAAAACGTGAGAAGACTGCTGATGGTGAGCGGGAGAGGTGGGCGGGTCCAACAAACACAGAACTTTTAACCAGGAGACCGGTGTTCGTGTCCCAAAGTGTTGAGTTATTTTAAAGACATGTTTTCTATACTTCTGTCACGCTGTTTCCGTAAATTGCTTCCGTACGTTGCTTCCATACGTTGCTTCCTTCCGTACGTTGCTTCCGTACGTTGCTTCCGTATGTTGCTTCCGTACGTTGCTTCCTTACGTACATTGCTTCCGTACTTTGCTTCCGTACGTTGCTTCCATACGTTGCTTCCTTCCGTACTTTGCTTCCTTACGTACATTGCTTCCGTACATTTTATCCCTACGTTATTTCCGAATATTTTTTCCGTATGTTTTTTCAGCATGTTTTTTCCGTACCGTGTTTACTAAGTACATACTTATTTTAAGCCCAGACGTGATGTTTTCCCTAAACCTACCTAAGTGGTTTTGTTACGTAAACCTAACTGCTGCAGTTACCGTAGTTTTGTTGCATGGCGTAAAAATTACACGCAAAAGAGGCGTACAAATGACACACGCAAAGGCTAAAATGCATCCTTATGATACGCAGAATGTCCTTGTGATGTCATACTCCCACGAGATCAGGTTGGTTTTGATACACAGATCAGCTTCGGTCTTTTCATGGGACAAGAAACGTGCCATAAAGCAACAAGTTTGGTCTTTTTTACTTAACTTTTTATTAGGTTCCTTACACCGATTAAACTCTGTGTTTAATAGCCATTAGAAGTAGCTTTGTATGACCTCTTAAACACCAAAGATCACTAAATACTGCATATTAGAGGTACAAAAATACTCTTAATAAAGAATGTGTTTGATCACAACTGAAAGTTAAAAGGCTTCAATGCTTGTTTTCCTGTTCGTCCCACAATACTTTTGTCTATCTGTGCTCCAGTGAAGTGGTCCAGACTCACGTTGGCTGATATCTAAAGGGCTCTGCTTTGTTAACAGGTCTTTTCAAGTGGTCCAACACCAAAAGCCAGAGTCTCTGTGCCCGAAGTGCCGGCTTTATCCTGGAGGACGAGAGGACTCTTCGGTCTCCACAGAGGGAAACAGAGGAGAGACGTTAGGTGTGAAACTTTCACACTCTCCCAATATAAAGCACATAAAGCCTCAAAGTGCTTCAATTTGAGCATTTTGTGTTGAGAAGTGTCGTATCGGGAGCAGTCTCATCATATGAACTGGGACCTCTGGAGAGCAACGAGGAGCGGAGACGACCTGTTTTCAACTCCAATAAATCAGGTAATCAGGTTTGTATGTCTCGCTTTAGTTTGGCTTCATCATTTCTTAATGCTGGAGAAGTGACACTATCTGTATATATTTTGGCCAAATAGGGCGAATCTCAGTTGGAGGGGACGGAGCTCGTCTCTATTGTATCCTCACTTTCTCAGTTTTAGTCTGAGAGGAATCTATTTGTACATGAAACGATTCCCTGGTGCAGTATTATATAGTCGATATAGTGATTAAGGGATGAAGGGAGATTATGAATAACTTCCTTCTCTGTGTTTTCCCCCAATAATTAAACCATTAAAGCAGCATTCAAATGGGAAATTAAAAATCAGCATTTTGTAAATGATTTTCAGGAAAAAGAAAGGAGAAGTTTGGAGTTGGGAGAGGCTCTACTTGACCTTTGCACTCTCTCTCACGCAGTCCTCCTGTAATACACTCTTTCTTTCACACATCGTCGGGCCCCGTTCTCCTCCTCCTCCTGTGTTATGTATGAAACGAGGCCTCTGCTGACATGTGGCCAGACACACAAAGCGTTATTTAGCACCGGGTCATTTGTCCCATCAAAGCATTCCTTGACGCACGGAGGGAGGCTCCCTGTAATCTGTCAGAGTGAAATGTAAACAGACGACGCGGAGCAGCGGGGATCAGCAGGACCCCTGCTGTCAAATCGGCTCTGACCCTAGAAACCCTGAAATGTTCTCCGTTAACAAAAAACACGTATCTGAATGAATGAAAGCTGATCTGGCTTTGTGTTGTGACGGTAAGATAGAAAGGAAGAGTTTGATCCCAAAACACTCAATATATAATTTATCTAGAGCAACCATCCCCACGGCGTCAAATACCAACGCTTTGTCACGGCCATCAACTCCGATACCACCTCACAAGGCACCCTTTAGTGCCGGTATGAGATGCACCGGGCTTTCTATTAACGACAATGTAACCCATCCGCGTCAGTATTAAACACTTAGAGAAAGTGCTGTAGTGACGTAGGTTAAAGAGCGAAGAGACACACCGCGCACGCGGGAGGGTCCAACAAACACAAGGCTTTCATCCAGGAGGCTGCTGTTCATGTCCCGTGTGTTAAGTTTCACTTTCACTTTGCAATGAGCTGATCGTTGATGTTCAAGGTTCTTTATTTGTCATTTGTCGATTCCAGCAAAGTCAGTCATTGGTAATGAAAATCTTTGGTCTCAGGTTCCTTCAACATTGCTCGTAAAATATGTATATAAAAAAGGGGAAATCACACAAGTAAAAGTAAAAGCAAAATGATAATCTGAGGCAGTAAAAATAAATATAAACAGAAGTAAATATAAAATAGTAATGTAAATGTACATTTTTAATTTAATTGAAGAGTATTTCAGATGGGAAAACTGAATATAAACACGATGTATGCAGATATCCCGTGTTCACAACATCCAGTCACATTTTCACTGTACAAACGTAGTAGTTTAAAGCCCAACCGTTATGTTTTTTCTAAACATAACTATAGTGGGTTTTTTAAGCACGTAAACTAAGTAAAATACGTACAGAAAACAGCGTACGGAAACAGCGTACACGGAAACAGCGTACGGAAACAGCGGACACGGAAACAGCGGACACGGAAACAGCGTACACGGAAACAGCGTACACGGAAACAGCGTACGGAAACAGCGTACGGAAACAGCGTACACGGAAACAGCGTACGGAAACAGCGTACGGAAACAGCGTAACAGAATTTAGTTGTCAAAGTAGATGCTATTTGACATCAGAGCTGAACAAATTCAATACCTTTCCTGTGATTTAAGAACAAATTCAGAACAAATTCAAACCACAAAGCAGATATTCAATTGTTCAATGTTTTTATATTTTATATTGAGGTGAGATTGTGGGTTCACTAAAAGAGCAGATATAGCTCCTGGTGAATGTTTATAACTATCAAAAGTGCTCAATAGAAACACTGGTACTGTGTTATTGTATATTCTTCTAGATCTCTCTCCATCCAGCCCCTTCAAACAAACAAAATAATAAATCCACAATCTCCCTGGCAGCTTAAAACCCTGAGCGACATATAAACGGATACAATATCAATTTCCTGTTATTACATCCATATCTTCTTTTGAGATTAAATTAATCTGCCTCATATTGTCTTTCCCTCAGCAGCGCTGCTTCCACTGCACTCACAGGCCTGTGCTTACAACCAGGAGGGGTGTGTGATGACGTGTGTGTGTGTGTGTGTGTGTGTGTGTGTGTGTGGAGGAGGGGGTATTGATTTCTAATGGATGGTAGGTGTTTTATTTCCTCTCAACATGTGAAAAAGACCCCCGGCATTCAGGACTACAAGGGTTAACACTCACTTATTAATGTGACACGACCAGGAAGTGGAAGTCTCATCCTCATTAGCACTGACCTGACGGGCTGAACTCTGATACTATAGTATACTACTATATACATTACACTACTACCAGTACTATATATTGATACTATAGTGTGTAAACGTAATGTTACGTAACGTAAAGATATCTTATTCTTATTCTTATTCCTATAAATGTATTTGTATAAGAATAATGTATAATCATCACATTTTATATTGTATTTCATATGCATGGTCAGATGCTGGGTATTGTATATACTGTATATGTATATATATATATATATGCATATATATATATATTATATATTGTATATTATATATTATTATTATTATTATATTATATATTATATATTGTATATTGTATTACGTGTGTATTGTATATTATAAATAATAATAGGTGCATATACAAAAAGATAACAACTAGTCAATTTGATTAAGATAAATATGTAAGTAAAGAATTTGTATTTTGATTAAAATACATTTATAAGTAATGAATTGGTATTCTGGATTAATAATGAATTTATATTTTTATTATATCAGTAATTAATTTATATTTTTGTATGACAGAGATAAAAGGTAATAATTATTATATTTAGACAAGTTTAGGAAAATTAATTAGAGTATATGTTTAGCTCAATAAGGAAGCTGGTTAATTATCAATGAATGATTTATGGAGAAGGGGTTAAAGTGGGATTAAATTAAAAGTTTGTACTTCTTCTCACTCCTTTTCTAATATGTAAACCAAGGCATCAAGTGTTTGTCAATTTATTTTGCTTATGCTTTTCATTGTATGTAAATATTAAATTTTTTCTGGCTGTCCACTTGTTTGTATGATCATTCTCTTTTTTTTAAATTAAAAAAAAAAAAAAAAATTATTTTACATGTTTGAAATAAATTTTGAAATGAAATTAAATGAAATGTCTAATGATGAATGTCAGTTATTATGATTATTTCTTTATTAATTTATTAAATTGATTGTTATTTGGCTTAAAAGCTGTACTTTGGGGACTTATACTGAACTAATAACAGAGTTTAATCTCTTTCTGATTGAGTCTTTAGGACAGCAGCAATCATCACAAGGAAAAACCAGAGTATGTTTATATCTACTTTCACACAGTCAAGGATTAAAAGTCTTTGAAGGCTGTTTGTTGGATTTGACCAGTTTTCATAACATCAACCCAGAAATGCCTCATGAATCAGAAAACAATCTGGAAATGGAACAAGAATCCTGCGTCAAACTCACCATGGAAACAAAGAACACCAAAATACACGTTATCAAGAGCTCGTTATCCTTAGAACATTTTAAAAGGAAATTATCATCACATTTAATTAATGATGTCTAATTATCGTTTGATATGTTTAGATATATTTTCTTTTTCTCTGTACTGTTTTTTTAATGTATTTCATTGTTTTTATTTGATTGTTTTCCACTTTGGTTAGTTTTTATGCTCATTTTGTGTGTTTCTTCTTGTTGTTAACTTTTATTGTATTTTTTTTAAATTATATTAGTTTAGTTCTTTCTTCCTTTTTTGTTATTGTGTTTTTCTCCTGGGGTTGAAAATCTTGACCTCTCCTGACACATTTATTGTTTCTTTTTTTTTCATTGACTTGATTTTGTGCAGTTTTATATATGCGCAAATAAGTAAATACAAAAAATAAAAATAAAAACGTAACCGGATGTACAGATTAGCCTTCAAAATAAAACAAACGTCTCACTGTGTTTCGAATGTATCGCTTTAAATGAGGAAACAAGCAACTGTGATTACATTTAATGTGGATTCATTATAAAAGAGCATATATATGTCTATCTATTTTTCTATTAGCTACTTCTGCTCTTTAGTAAGGATTTTATTTTTACAAACCACGACCGGAAGCATCCATCCACAGTGAAACATTTCTTACAGAAGTTAAAGAGTGACATATAGCTAGATGTAAATTGTTCCTTCTGTGAATCACATCCTGAAACTTGCTCTCGTTTATTCTGGTCCTGTAAATTTACATGTGTATTGTGGAAAGATGTCAATAATTTTATATTTGTTAACATTTTCTCAGATTTTAACACTGTACTATAGAAATATTATATTTGGTTGCTATGGTTACAGTGACAAAGACAGTAATGCATTTTTTCTTATTCATTTTATTTTAATTCTCGCGAAGTTCCACATTCACAAGTATAAATTTACCCAAAAAAAAACGTATTTCTTTGTATTTATGAAAGAAATGGAATTATATCTGTCAACAATTTCTTCCTCACAAAACAAAAAAGCAATAAAATCAATGAATGTATAATATATATCTTTAATGTTTTTAAGTGAAATTATTGTCATACTCTCGCGTGGTCTTTTTTATTATTATCTACTTATTTATTTATTTTTATTGTGTTTTTTTATTATTATTTTATGTTGGTTTTGTTTCATTTCTGTTGTCCTTTTATGTTTTTCAAAGCTCTTTGTTTATGTTTTCACTATGCTTCTTTTGTATGTATATGTTTTTAATGTTTTCTGCTGTTACTATGGATACTGTCATTTTGAAATAAAAAAAAACACAAAAAAAAAAACACAAAAAAACAAAACATCATCCATCCAGAACAAAACTCTCAGAGAAACTCTCAGAGAACATCTGGACTACTCTACTCTGCTGGAGGAGGGTTCCTGCTGGAGGAGGAACTCTGCTGTTAACTCAGTTTGTTTAGGAGGAACCAGCTCTAATAGATGTTCTGACTCAGTCCTGAGTCTCTCAGAGCTCTACTCGCACCTTTACCTGTTCACCTGAGGAGCAGGAGGTGTTGTGACGGCTAGCACTAGGCTAGCAGCAGGCTAGCAGCAGGCTAGCACTAGATTAGCATCAGACTAGCAGCAGGCTAGCACTAGGTTAGCATCAGGCTAGCACTAGGTTAGCATCAGGCTAGCAGCAGGCTAGCACTAGGTTAGCATCAGGCTAGCAGCAGGCTAGCACTAGATTAGCATCAGGCTAGGAGCAGGCTAACTAGCATCAGGCTAACTAGCATCAGGCTAACTAGCATCAGCACTAACATCAGGCTAACTAGCACTAGGCTAGCATCAGGCTAACTAGCATCAGCACTAGCATCAGGCTAACTAGCATCAGCACTAGCATCAGGCTAACTAGCATCAGCACAAGCATCATGCTAACTAGCATCAGGCTAACTAGCACTAGGCTAGAATCAGGCTAGCAGCAGGCTAACTAGCATCAGGCTAGCAGCAGACTAGCATCAGGCTAGCAGCAGGCTAACTAGCACTAGGCTAGCATCAGCCTAGCCTCATCAGAGCAGCAGCAGGCTGTGTGTGTGTCTGGTTGGTGTTGGTATTGCTGGTTGGTGTTGCTGCTGCTGCAGAGAGTAATCAGCTCTGCTCCTCTCGGCTGCTAGTTTAGTGTTGTAGACTCAGTTCTCCAGTTCTCTCCATCTCTTGATGAGGACACTATACTGATACTGCGGTGGACATCACAGTGAGGTGATAAGGTGAGTGTCATCACTCAGGTAACCTAGTAGGTAACCTGGTTTAAACATGTTAACTCGGTTTAACTCGTGTTAGCATCGCAGCTGAATCCTCCCGGTTAACGGAGCGCAGCGGCTCCGGCTACTCCCTGGATTCACTCTGGATCACACACATTCCTCAGAATATAACATGTTTACTAAATGTTCTAGTTTATACTGGTGTCTCTCTGTGAATGCTTCTGTAGACTTCATAGTTAACACGACTTATTCTAATGTAACGTCACCGCTTCTCTGTTAATGTTTTAATGACACACATTCATATTTTATATTATCAAACATCCACAGTTAGCTTGTTACTCCAGTAACTAGCCTCCACCTGGCAGCAGAAGAGTCCACACATTCTCTCACATCCACAAAGTGTTCTGTTCTGTTGGAGATAAACTGGGTTGAGTTAACTCTTCTGCTGCTACAGACTGTAACAGAGGAGATGTAGTGTTGTCTGGGTGAGTTAAAGGCTTTTCAATCAGCTGAGTCAAGTCTTTTGTATGCTGATGTGTGTGTATATGTGTATATATGTGTATATATGTGTATATGTAACTGTATGAATATGTATATGCTTGTTTCTTTATTTTCCCTTCTGTTTTTTTTAATTTAATTATTTATGTTTCAGTGTATTCTGTTGTACATGATGTGAATTTCCTTGGAAAGTGCTTTGTGCTTGAAAAGTGCTCTACAAATAAAATTATTATTATTATTATTATTATTATTATTATTAATAAGGTTAGATATCAGCAGGATGCTCTGGGGCTGTTCAGTCCTGCTGTTGCTCCACTGACTGTGCTCCTTTCTTTTCTTTATTTATTCTGCAGGACGATCACCAGATGGAAATATTACATTAATACCAAGTGGATTACTCATCACGCCTTTTTCTACATTATGGAGTAACATTTCTTCACAACATGATGCTCGCCTTCAGATCACATCTCCACCACTGCTGCACAGATTTCAGTTTTTAAAGACCAGCAGCCACGACTGGATGGATTTGCAGTCTTTATCTTTTTTTTATAATCAAATGTGCTTAAAAACATTAGTTATGTGCGGGTTGGATATGCTCAGATTCCTATAAAACACTGAGCGTGAATTCGTGCAGGGAGGAAAGCCCAAAGAAGGAAGTCCAGGACGGGATAGGTGCACAGAAACCACCCGCTCCCCAAAGAACAACATGGCCTCGGTGTGGAAGAGACTGCAACGTGTGGGGAAGCATGCCTCCAAGTTCCAGTTCGTGGCTTCCTATCAGGAGCTGATGGTGGAATGCACGAAGAAATGGTGAGTGTTTTTTGGGGAGCTAACAGTCGACCACAGTGCTGTCATTTAAGCCTCATGAAAACTGTGTGTGTGTGTGTGTGTTGGAATGCTGAGCTCGTTCCTAGTGGCCATAATTCACACACACACATTCAGTCTCCTTGGTGTGCAGGCATGTCTGCATGCTGGGAGGGGCCCGGCTGCCTTGTAAAATTGCTATGTTTTTTCTTCTTCTTCTTGTGCACCAATGGTAAATGGACTTGCATTTATACAGCGCTTTTCTAGTCTTCCGACCACTCAAAGCGCTTTACACTACATGTCAGCATTCACCCATTCACACACACATTCATACACTGATGGCAGAGGCTACTAAGGTGCCAACTTTGCCCATCAGGATCTAATCTAAATACTCATTCACACACCGATGGCTATGCCTTCGGGAGCAATTTGGGGTGAAGTGTCTTGCTCAAGGACACGTCGACATGTGACTCGGAGCAGCTGGGGATCGAACCACCGACCTTCCGATTGGTGGACGACCTGCTCTACTCTCTGAGCCACAGCCGCACGAAAATCTGACGGCTGTGGTTCAAGCGGTCCCAGCTCTCCTGTGATGTCCTCGAGCAAACCACTAAACACCGACCAGCTCTAGGGATGCTGTAGGGAATCTGATCTTGCCTTCTGACCTCACTGGAACTAGGGAAACTATGAGAGAGCTATTATTCCTTGCACTATTATATCAGCAAATAGATCATGTGTGGAAAGATAAAACATTACAGGAGCTTCGTTGCGTACTCTTTATAGTGTATCTACTGAAAATATGAGCTGCTGACTGAAAAGTCACTCTTGTCAGCTTTCTTGTAGCACAGCTTTTTCCCACTTGTCACAATTCTTGCGTACATGTTGTTTGCAAAAAGAAACAAATAGGTTTTCACATACAAGTAATTTGCCATGGTATTCTGGTGCATAATGAAAAGTCAAGAATTATAAATATCAGTGTTTCCCACAGGATTTTGTGAGACTGGTGGGTGGACCTCGCTCGGACCCTCTAGGGGGAAACACTGAATATAATATAATCAAAATATTGAGTTCTTGATAACATTTGAAGAGATAATCTTTATTTACACTAAGACAATGGCCCTGATTTATACGTTTAAAGTTGTAAACAGTGTTACGAACAGTGACGGTGTGTCTGCACACTGACATAATATACAATAATCTGCTGACAAGTCACTTTTCTCAGCTTCCTTGTAGCACAGTTTCTCCCACTTGTCCCAATTTTTGTGTCCATGCTATTTGCTAAAGAAGAAGAAACAGGTTTATTGCCAAGTAGGTTTTCACATGCAACTAATTTGTCTTGGTTTTTCAATGCATAACGAAAAACAAGTACTGCAAAAGTCAAGAGTCATAAATATCAGTGTTTCCCACAGGATTTGGTGAGACTGTGGTGGGTGGACCTCGCTCGGACCCTCTAGGGGGAAACACTGAATATAAAATAATCAATATATTTAGTTCTTGATAACATTTGAAGAGATTATGTTTTATTTACACTAAGACAATGGCCCTGACTTATAAGTTTAAAGTTGTAAACGTTGTTAGAAACAATAACAGCAAATGTCCACACACTGACATAATCTATAATAAGTAGTGTAGCATCTTTTCCTTCAACCTCTATGTTTAAAAGTACAACCCAAAGCTATTTCTGTAGTAGGCTTGCAGCGGTAGTCGGTGTTACACTGATTACATAACTTACCCACTGCTCTCACGTCGTTTTGCTTTTTCTTTTATAGAAATGAAACCCATTTAGTTCATTTTCGCATATCAGCACCGTGTTATCAATACGTAGACAGACGCTACAAACTGAAAGTGAAAGTGCGGGGAAGTCAGATTTCACACACTTTTCACGGGATGAGAGAGAGTTGACAGACAAGACGATAAGCACTACAGATATTGACCGTCATCTTTTCTTGTAAGATGTCCGGTGTAATCGGTAACACCGGTGTTGTCACAAGGTTATTAACCGATGGGAAAATGTCCTCACCGTGACATCCCTTTTCTGTAGTAAAGAATGAATGAATGATAGACACCGCAAGGAGGTGGAGGAGCTATCGGGTGTGTTTTCAGAGGTGTGGTGAGATAGTTGTTTGTATGCTACACTTGAGCCTGCAGGTATGTGTCCTGTAATGAGTGAAAAATGAGGACTTGTGAAGTAAAGATGTAGCCTGCAGACACGGATTCCCAAACGGCATGCCGTAGGCGTGACTAACACAGCCCCACAGAGCTTAGACCTGGGACAGATGTTAACGTGTTGGAGAATGGAATGAGAAAAATGTACATCTCTTCCCAGAGCAAAGGGTGGGTGGGCTCAGTACACTGTCAGTAATACGCTTTGTTTTGCAATCGGAGCAGAACTCTGATGTTATTCAATGGAAGAAAAATGTATATATATATATATGTGTTTATATATGTATATATATATAGCCATGTGTTGTTACATAATTTAGTTCTTATCTGTAGTAGTTTGTGATAACAGTGATAAAGATAACATCTACATTTAGTAACCCTTGTAGATGGATTAATAAGTGCTGTTTTTGTTCTTCAAGTAAAAAGTCTTGTCATCATGCCCATTTCTGTTGCCAGCCAGTGTGTGATGCTACCACTCATCTTAAATGTCAGCTTTACGGCATCAAATAGTATTTAGATAACCTCTGATACAAGTAGTGTGTGGCTGAGAGTGCTCCCTCAGGGTCTCTGCTCGTCTTTGATATGTGTGTGTGTATATGTGTGCACGGCACGCCTGGCTCATAGTGTGTGAGAAAGCGTTGGCGCACGCTTTCTGCCTTCCTTGGACTTCATCGGTACGGTATGTTATTGTTGCAGTGGAAACTTTCCATCTACGCAGGCTGGAAACAGTCCCCAGAATGGATCTCAAATCCTGAAGCCCTCAGAAGTGATTTTTGAAAACCTACAGCCGTCTCATTTCTGGCATCAGTAACAGGAAGAAAGGCTGAACACTTATGTGTGGCCATAGATGTGGGTGCTTTGAATGTACATTGTGTGAAATGTGAAAGCTTTTTGCACACTTGGCCGACACTCAAAGGCTCCGTAGATTAATCTCTAAAGTCTAGATGATTTAGGGCACTTCAAACAATCAGAAGGTGAGAAGTTCAAGCGTCTGCCGTGCTGTGTGTGTTTGGTTCTTCCTGTGTGATTCCCATGCTTTAGGGCCAGCGTTCACTCAATCAGAACTAGTTCATACGGCGTGCTGTCCGACCATGTCGGAAATCAAACGGCCAAGGCGGAGTGAAACGTCGGCCATCATAGAGAGAGTGGTGACGCGATATCGTTTAAATATGGGGTTAAAGGTGCACATTTTCATACAGTTTCTCCTGGATGTTGAGGCCCAGACACACCAAGCCGACTTCAAAGAACTAGCGGCGATGTTGCGTCGCCTCACGTTGCGTCTTGGCCGACAAGCTGCATTTGAAAGCACCGCAAAGACTATAGCCAACGGTCAATTACCACGTACGTTCTGCGCCTGCGTGAGAGGACATAACTCTCCACACCAGCAAGCGGTGGTACTTTACTTTTCTTGCTTTCTTCACTTCCGTTTCTCTTTGTGCACTGATTCGTTGAAGCTGAACAGCCAATCAGAGTGATTTCTCTCACCGATGAGCTCCGCCGCCAATTCAACATGCTGAATCCGCTGAAAAAACTCCCGACACGGGCCAACGGTGCGGTACACACCGAAAAAACTAGGCCGACGGACGCTCACCGACAGCCCCAAAGTGTCCGACGGCCGACCGTCAGCTTGGTTTGTCAGGGCCTTTAAGGTGCACATTTTCAGACAGTGTCTTCTGGAGTCTTAGGTGTAATAAGTCGCTTGACTCCCCTATCATGTGGATTTGGGGTGGAGTGAGCTTGCATGAGCATTTTCATCCAGCCAGAATAAATGCTTGAATCTTTCTTAATGACCTCAGGTAATGTGGCCTCTCTCTGTCTTTCTCTTGATGGAACTTCACTTCTTTAAACTATTTTTTTTCTACCTCATACAGTAGTTAAGATGAGTTACAGAGCATTGACCTGCAAGGTTACATGATGCATAATAATTGATATGGCTCTTTGTGCAACACCTCAAAGCAAAATGTGCCTTTTTAAGAGGATTCCTAATAGGAGCATCTGGGAATGTCACCTGCAGATGGAGAGGTCTGGTCTGGTCTGTTGTTAAGCGCCTGTTGCTGACGGTTTATGTGATACGGCTGGTAGCATTTGCACTAGTCGGCCCTTATCGGTGGCTAAATGTTGAATTGGTGACGGAGGCAGTCTGTGAGTGTGTGAGAGAGAGAGTTTTCTGACTACTATCAAATCAATGATTTCACCACTTTAGAGAGCTTTCAGCTTATATTTCCACTCTACATTTTCTTTTTCTACAAGCTCTTTTTATCTTGAGATGGAAGCAAAGTGGTGACAGACTAGGAGCCTAGGATTGGGGGAGTGACTGTTTATCATAGATATCTGTGTTTGTAAAGTAATTCTTGGTCTTTATCTGTTGCCCTAGTTGCTGTAGTCGACTCCTCTGCGGAGCAGAGGGAGTTAGCATTCCTCTCACACTCCCATTTCAGACTCCAGAATCAATTCAGACCAACCATTAAAACATTAATGAGTTCAGTGTTTGTGTTTGCCGGTGAAATGAAGCACCATTAACGGTGTTGCAGCACTGCCTCTCTGAAACTTGAGAACATCTTTGATGAAAAATGAACAGTGTTTTCATCTGTAGCAGGTAATACTGATCATTCAGGTCAGGGCTAGAAATCAAACCTCCTTGGCACATGATAAGTAGCAGTTTTTATATTTTGACCTCTATAAAAATGGATAAACTGAATAATTTTCTGTGTTTATACTATTGATTTTCTTACACACGTTCATCTTTCTGCACCTTATTTAGCTGTTTTCTTGATTGTGCTGTCTATGTATAGTTAACTACATGTATAATCTGGCCTTTACGCCTCAGTTAGATGCTAAAGCTTGCATAACATATTTCTCTGATTTGCTAATCTGTAATACTGTTCGGTTTTGGAGCTATCATTATCTAATAAAACATTTAACAATCAATCAATGGGAGGATGATAATGGGAACGTTCAATATCAGACTACAATAAATGATTGAAAGGACAAAGTAGGGATGCTGCGTGTAGTGTCGCGGACATGCAACCACTTTCCCAGTAAAAGTCTCCACCGCACATTTAGTTTAGTTTAGCAGGTTGTCAGCTGTGTGTCTGCCCGGCGGAACTTTAGCGAGTGGCCAACAAACAGTGTGTGTGTTTGTGCTACGTTAGCAGCTCTAGCATTGCCGGAGACTTCTTGCTCGCCGCCGCCGCCACACGTAGTCTGCGTAACTTTAGCGAGTTTCCAACAGACCGTGTGTGTGTGTTGGTGGTGAGTGTGAGGTTGTTGGTGGCGTTCTAGCTGTGAACGTAGGTGTAGCAGTGTGTGTACAGTTTATTTGTCGGTGAATAAATGCTGTGAAACTACAACTCCTCCGCTCCGCTCAAGAGAGCCGGAGAGACCGGAGCCGACTTCCTGTATCCTGCAACTCCGGCTCCGCCTCTTGAGGTGGGCTTTTAAGGTGGACCAGCGTTTCTCCTTAAAGAGACGAGCCGCTCCTCTGAGCCGCTCAGCTTTTAATTAATTATTAACATTTCTTTTAACTGTTTTAACCGATAGCGTTAATCGGTTAAAATGCTTAATGTCGGTTAGCGGTTAAACGGTTAATTATGGACATCCCTAGGACAGAGTTTAAAGTCATAATATGGACGGAATCAGTCACATATCCAAGTTGTAAAATAAAATATTAATATAGATGCACTATAGGCTTTGCCTTTTTAAGTGTCATAGTTTTGAGATTAGTGATCCCACCTCTTTATTTATCTCAACTGATGCCACTGACCAAGGCTCATTGGCTACACAAAGAACTAGCTGAGCACATATCCTGCTTGTATCGTTTATATTATGTCCGTTTTATCATCAACATAGGTGAAAAAAAACTAATATCCTGTAAGCATAATTTTTTCCACATATGACTCTCAGAGGCTCAGAGAAACATTTTTTTATTAAGGCTTAAGCAAATATTATACATGCATACTGGTGTGATGGAGCAGTGGAAGGTCTGCCGGCTTTAATTGTTTAATATCTCACTCCTGCTGCTGCTGTTAAGCAGTTGGCTCTCTCTTGCATCTCTTATATCTGTGTCCAAGGACCATATCTGTCTTTTAGCAGTGATTTGATAAGTCTTCCTGTGTGCGTTGATGTGTGGAAACATCTGTGGGTTGTGTGTGCATGCTTACACATATGCACCAACTTTTTTGTCTGATACCATAGCTTGTCAATGCATTATGTCGAGCATCCAATTCTGAGTTTTCAGTCAGTCAGAGCTTTTCGTTAGCTCTTGAATGCACCACACACCTCGTGTTTTTTTGATCATATTATTAATTGGGACGGACGCAGCGTACAGTCTTCTTCTTGTTGCAAATGAAAGTGTCAAAACTCAAACTTTGGCCTGAAAATGACTTGCTGTGTTGGTTAAGTGAGGAGCAAAGTTCATTATAGTCTGGCAGCAAAGTTAACTCACTGGTGAGTGCTGGTTTCAAACCCTGCAGTACAGATTGTTTGGTCAAACCCCCTGTTCAACAAGTTGTCATCAGAAAGGATTATATCCTGTTTTGTTGTTGTTGTTGTTGTTTTAGACCGGGCTGTATCCTAATGTCTAGAAATATAAGCTTGTAACCATATAGTTGTTGGTTCAAACCCTCAGATACCTAGCAATACTTTGAGGAGTGCAGTAAGTGAGGCACACTTTTCTGTCCCTTACTTAAAGAGGGTGCAACTCAGTGTGAAATTAAGCACGAATGCTTTCAGTATTCCCCTGAGGCTGCTGCTTTTGAGCAAGAATGTGTTGTTAGTCAACCTGTCTGGCAAAGTTTAGTTTGAAAACATCGTCAGAAGCCAACAAGTGTCATTGCCGCTAACAGACGTGTTGACACGCGTGGCGAGGATATAAGTTATACGCTGGAAACAACACAGAGTTGCTATTGATTACATGGTAATTCTGTCTGGCTATAGGCAAGCGTGGCTAATCAGGACGGCTTCCCTCACTGCCACATGACAGGACGGAGACGGTAGATGTTTTCATATCAATCAAGGACTGTGCAGAAACCCTGAAGGTGCACATACACACACATTAGTCATTTCATAGGGATTTAGAGACTCTGACTCTCGCCAGACTCGAGCAGATTAACACTTTTCCTACGAGGTGTGCAGTGGTCCCGCTGTGGATTCCTGCGGAGTAGGAATTGATTTATTTCTCAGCAGTTAACCTGTGGATTGTCATAGCACCACTGCATCACTTGATGGATGTGTCACACATTATCAGCCTAAGTTGGTTATTCATTATACACCAAAGCAGCCATGTGTTTCATTCTTTCATTCACTTTGTGATAGAAAATTGATGGGAATTTCACACTTGCAATGGAAACGGCTTTGCTAGGGTCCAAATACAAATGTTTATCTACTGAAAAGGAGATGATTTATGAATTGAGATGCACCGATTTATCGGCCGAACATCGGTATCGCCTTGTTGACTGCCATCAGCCTATCAGTAAATAAGATGACAGTGGCTGATGTTTATCTGACGGCGGGTGCCGGCGTGCACACGTGTGGTTTGTTTACAAATAAAAATGAAAGGAAAAAGTTGTCCATGTGGGAGTCTCGGAGAAAGATCAGCGACAAGACTGTTATGTTCAATGAAAAATACCAGTAAAACAATGTCTTATAAAGATTTATTAAAAACAATCACTGCGGTCTGGATGAGAACGAACCTTATGTGTGTGCGTAACGTGTCACTAGAAGCCTGTCAATCCAATGAGGGGTGACGCAGCGGCCAGTACGTTACAGTGGGAACATCCTCCATGACGTGAAGCCCATGCAGCAGTATGTTATACCGGGGGATCCAGTCCCAGGTGAGCAGAGTGCAGCAGCATGTCGGGGTCGCTGCATCGTAGTCCTGCAGCTCCGCCGTGGGGCCTTCCATCACAGACAGCTGCTCCAGCAGAGCGGGGCTCTTCAATCACTCCCGAGCAGCATTCTGCCTCTACTAGTCCACTTAAGTCCACCAAATGTACTTAGGCGGTGGTTAATACAGTATATGGGTGGCCCGCCAAAGTAAAGTCTATGTGAGAGAAACACTGCTTATGTTTCTAATCGCTTTTACATACATTTAATTTATGTTTCACAACACAAGTATTTTTCTTGGGCTATGAAAGTACTGAAACATTCTGCTCATAGAGTAGGTAGTTCTATAGCAGCTGAAAAGGCTTTTGAAACAGTTATCTAATAAAAAAATATATATTTTTCATGTGAAAGAAAGGTTAGATATTAAAGGTTGTTTCATAAATATGTATGATTGAATTTGTGCTCATTCAAAGACAGTGTAATGAAATGCTGAATGACTTTAAAACAGCTCAGTTATTGTTATATAATGAAGAGGTCTTTGTTTCCCAACAGCAAAAACTAAATAAACAAAAACATCTGTATCGGCTATCGGACAAATTGTTATTTTAAACATCGGTGCATCCCTATTTATAAACACTGAATGTCTACTTGCTCACTCATTGTCACTGAATAAAAGTGTTGCTAAATGACAAAGGTGCAGATGTGTGTAAATGAATGTCAGTCCTGGAGGCCACAGTCCAACATCTGTCCGTCAGGTTGAGTTGAGTAATGGCTTCACTGTTTCAGTGGACGTGACCAGCGTGTGTCAGGCTGTGACATGTTGTCTTCTGTTGAACATGTGTGCGTTATGGCAAGCGTCCATCATGTCTCTGCCAGAGAAACATCCTCCTGCCAACTTGGTCTGACGTGGCTCTCCATTCTATTCAAATGCGAAGGCCTCGACACATTCCTGAGTATAAAGTTTGGCACCAGGAGATGTTTTCACTGCCAGCTTATAGTACGGAGCAGTCGTTTCTGTTGTGCAGAAATTCTGGGGGAAACCACACACAATTTGGGTTGTGTGGGTTTGGGGAGAAAATAATAATTGAATTTCTTACATCTTCTTTGGTTTACTCTGATTTAAGGCTTGAGTCAGTGATTTGTTTGAATGTTTTTTAGAACTGAACTGATGCCAGTAAAATGCCAAAACTGGGACGAACACAAACATGTGTTTTCATAGTTGATACTCGAGTTTTTTTAATTAGTGTGCTTGCTTATCACTTCCTTAATTATAACATTTGCAGCTGATTTAACTCTGCTGATTGTTTAGTCCTCTCCAGTACAGCTTGTACTCCTCATCTCCTCCTCCTGTGATTCTGTTTCTGTGCACCAAGCCCACTGCTGTCATCCAGGGCAGCTCTCACACTATCATTAATGCTCTTCTTTCTCTGTACCACTCTTATCTCCTCTCCGTCTCCCTCTCTTCCTTTGTTACTTGATCTCTCTCTCTCTCTTCTCTCTGCCTCCCCTCACTTCTGTCTCTCTTTCCGATAATGTCACTTTAACTGCGTTGCAGTGGAATCCGCCCAAGTGTAGTTGTTCTGTGCTGCAATTATGGACACAAACAGGCATTTACACACCCCCTCCCACATACACACACCAAGAGACATGAAACATTGCAGGGTTGTGAAGCAGTCAATGGGGTGTTAAATGTGATGAAAACTGTGCTGGTGTGTCTGTCTCTACTGCTGTCAGGCAGAGAAACACATGGCCCTGGAGACTGCTCATCATTCATCAGCCTGCAGAGTACTGCTGCAGCGTCTGCAGGCTGATGAATGTATGCGTGTCTCTGGATGGCAGAGCAAACAACACAAATGTACTGGTGTTACAGTTTGGAAACCCTGTTCTTAAAACATTTAGTTGTTGCAGGAGCAATTCAGGATGTTCAACCTGCTGTAGCTAAAACATGTTTCCTTCTCTGGAATTAAAAGTTTCCTCCCCTACTCTCCTCTTCTGTGAAACAAAGATGTCTCTGCAGGCCAGTAAATTCTCTGTCTTTATTGTACCTGCCCCTCTGGGCTTCTGGAAAAGTTAGGAGCTCTTGATTGATGACTTTGTGGTCAGAGTGGTGGTAATTTATCACATCCCCTTTGGTAGAACAAGAACAGGAGTATAATCCTTCTGCAGACCAATGCATACCCTAGATTCTTTACTCCACTCTGTAATTTATGTGGGCTAATTGTCACATCGCAGGGGACCCCTTTTTCTTTCATTGAGTAAACTGACGACCCCTGAATAAGTGACGCATTTTATGGATATTCAGTGCATAACAATAATAGTATAGAACAACTGATAATCTGTTTAATCCAAACAGCAAATGCAATAACTGCAGGAAGTTTGAGTAAATTGAACGATCTGGATGAATTTTCAGCAGATTATTTAAATATTGCATCAGGGGATTTTTAGGAACTTGTGACGGTGAGGAAATTTTCCCACTAGTTAATAAACTTGTGACGGTGTTACCGATTACAACGGACATTTTACAAGAAAAGATGACATTCCGTATATGTAGAGCGGCGCTTACTTTGACCTTTAACGTTGAATGACAGTGTGTCTGGCCTTTCCGGTAGAGCTTTTGCTACGGGGCTGCAGGTTTCCACCCGGTGCTGCTCCGCCGCGCACACCGGCTGTGACCGCTCCGTCCTCCTCTCACAGATTACCTCATTAATGTTACGTATAATATTTCCTTATAGCATTCGGTTTAAATCTGAAATATTGCCAAATAGGCGCTTTTGCTTTCACTTCGACACCAAATCCTCCGCCATCGTCTTGTCTGTCAACTCTCTCATTCACTTTCAGTTTGTAGCGTCCGTCGTCCAACTATGTATTGATAACACGGCGCTGTTACACAAAAAATAACTAAAGGTTTTATTTCTGTAAATAAAGCAAAATAACGGTGGGGCTGGTGGGTATGTAATGTAATCGGTGTGTGCCCGACCACCGTGTAACACCGGTAACACAGACTACCGCGACAAGCCTACTGTTTATATCTTAAAAAATAATCCAAACTTTAAAAATAACGATTTCATTTAGTTTTCTTCACATATATGAATGAAATGCTGAGATTTAGGCCAACTGTATATATTAAAAAAACACTCCTTAAAAGCTTTGGCAACCACTAGTGGGAGTCGGGACCCCCAGGTTGGGAACCACTGGGTTAGATGATGCTGCTGGCTCAGTGATAAAATGAAAGAAACAAAAACAGGAAAACAAATTAAAACATAGGCCTAATGAAGAGAGCAGTTTAATTTGCCAGCAACCACGAAAGCTCATCCTCCGTTATGAATATTTTTTGTTTATCAGGCGAAATAACTTTTATGAGTAATTAGCGTTACTGCTGAAGCTACGGTCGCCCGACTGCTCTTGTATCTTTGCCTGAAGAACTCCTTGTTTCTCTGCTGTTGGTGCTCTTAGGCACATGATGGTTGTGGTTCCTACTGCGTCAGTCTCGTTCAGGGCTGTTAGCAAGCTGGTATAGAGAGAGTAGTTGTTAAAGGGAAGGGAGATTTTTATTATCTCATTTACTCTATACTGAAAGGCAGCTTCCTATCATTCCCTTCTTTATTTTGGAGATGCTCCTAAACACATGACCTAACTGATTCCTGCTGTGCCTGATGATCTCTCCCTGAGGCTGTCATTATGCCATCTTGTTATGTGGAAGTAAGGTGTTAATTGATTTCTGAATCTCTCTGTTCCTTCTATTTTCACACTAATTTATTCAGCAACGTTTTTTTGAGCAAGCACGTATAGACTCCTTCATCATTGCCTTGCTCCACTTGATATTAATGGATACCATATAGAAGTAGAAGAGTTTTACTTGTGATCATCTGCCTTGTTTCTTTCCCATGAGAGGTAAACAGTGGAAACATAGATAATGCATTGCCCTCTCAGAGCCTCAGAGGCTTTTTCAGACATACTGTTAATGTGGACTCCCCCGCCGCTGCAGAAATCTAGTGATAAGGGAGGAATGAAAGCACACTGGAGATGAGCCAGTAAACTAATTTAAGCAACAAGACGAAAAAGATGCATACCATTCCCAATAGAGTTCTGCAGGATTGAGTCCCATGGAAATGAGTTAGCATTTTAGCACTTCCTGTTCCCTCGTCTGGAAGTCAATGGGTCTTTATTTAGATGCCTGAAAATCCGGTCTGTGGTTAACACAAGCTGAAGAGATTTTAACGTTTTGTTCTACGATATAAAATATGTCAGTAAATATCTCACTTGTGAATTTTGAAGCTTTTACGTGTCTTAAAAAAGACGGTTGCTAACAAGTGTCTAAATGAGACCACTAAACATCAGCACGCCGACTCGTCCTCCTTTACAGCCTCGTTGTGTATACTCTGGCTCATGTGGTGTAGTTTGTTTATTGCCTAACGTTAGCATTTTACTTCAGGTGATTGCATTCGGAACAAAACATGTAAGTATCATAAACGTTTGTTTGCCATAGAGATTATTTTCTGCAATAATCCAAAACCCAATGGAACGATCCCCTTTGGCTTTTCGTTGAGGGAACCCAGTGTGATGCTAACTTCCTGGTTGGGCTACACAAATACATCATTCCTGCACCACTCTACGTGTTCTCTTGTATCATCTAACACGTGGACTTGGATCACGTGTGATCAGTTATTTTTGTCTCACACTGAAGATAATGGTCATTATTTTTATCGGATATCTTTTCAGAATTTGGTCAACTTCACAATCTCAGCACAATTTTATTTTCCAGCGGCTCTCAAAATCTTTTTTCATGTCGGCAAAGAAACATTTCATTTTCTCCTTCTCCTGGCTGTCAGTCATCACCACTTAGAGCTGACAGTTCCCTCTTCTCTGCTTTCTCAGGGGGGAAGATTTAAATAACTCTTACCTGACCTCCATCCCTCAGGGCAGGTGGAGCTTCTGATGTTCACTTAAATCTTCCAGAAACATCCGTCCAACCTGCCTGCTGTATTATTGTCTCTCTCCTCAGCCATGACAGATGCATATTGGCCATACTTGACCTCCAGTTGGTCTTTCTCTGCAGTTAAGCTCTCAGCTACGAGTGTCTCAATGCAACTATGCTTTTAAGAAAACTTCTCAAAAATAACATGCAGATGACTTGAAACAAGCCAGGCTGCTTACTGAATGTAAAATGCAGCGGCTTCAAAAACAGTCTTCATGCTTGATGTCTTCACGTCCTCACTGGGATTAATGAAGTCTGGAAAAATGTTGCGCAGTCCCAGTTCACACCCCGCTATGCAGCTCTTCTTAGTTATAGATCATTTATCACATCAGATCCTGTATTGATGTTCACGATAGTCTTCATCAAAAGAGGGATATGACACAGCTGAATCCAACTGGGCAATGGGATTAGTTAAATGTGTTAACCCGCGATGAAACTCCTCAAATCTGGCCATAAAGCATACAGAAGAAATGAAAAGGTCAGATTTGGAAAAAAATATTGGTCTATAATAACGGTCAGATTCTGATCTAATAAATGTCATACTTGGTGCCAATCTTGCTGACCTTTTTGAAATGTTTGGTTCCAGGAAAATATAATGTAATTTACAGAAAATTCAAATATTTAAAGGTCTTATTGATGACATTTTTATGTAGACGAATATATTTAAAAAAAAATAAATAAATAAATAATCCATCCAGAATCCAAGCTTTTCCTGGAAACAATGATTATGATTGAACATTTTGGCGGGTCCAAAATGAATGTTTTGTTTATCTCTGTGGAAGATACCTGACATTTGGTTCCCACTTCTAACAAGGCTTGTGAGCCAATAGTAAAACAACGTTGGTATCTCTGGGTCGTCAGTTAGTGTGGAAAAAACGGATAAATGGCTGAGATTGCCTGGCAACGACTTGTTGTGAAGTGAATGCAATGGAACAGTTGAGGGAGAATGCGACATAGTGGCTTAATGTTATCAATGTTATCAATAGCACCTTTAAAGCTTGGTAAAGGGATGTTTACTGTCAGTATGACAATAGAATAATGTCATATACACACACACACACACACACACATGATCACACACTTTATGCACAGTTGTAATATTTCTGTTTAATCCTGGAAATTTCATTTGATTTAACAACATTTTAGAGTTGCAGAGAGCGGCACAACCACCGATTAGTGAGGTGCTTAAGCTGTCAGTGTCTGGCGTCAGTGCTTTCAGCGTTAACTCGGTGTCATTGACCTCCTGATTGCCACATTCACACTGACTGACTGTAACTGGAGGTCAAGGGACTTTCTGTGTAGACTAGAACAACTCAGTGACACACACACACTTCTAATTTTGTTTTCACTCTTAAATTCTGCAAATACATGCAGATCCTGGTGTCTCAAAGGTCAGGTTTTTTTGTTCCTCGTGAGGACAAAATGTTTCAAAATGCCCGTAGAAACTTCTCAAACCGCTTCAACAGCATAATCCACTTCTCCTTTATGCTCAGTACAGTTCTTGTTTCAACAAAATACAGCTAAAAGACACAGATTCTGCTTAAATGAGAGTGATGGTATGACATGAATATTATTAGGAAACAAAACAATAGATGGGATTTTTTGCTGGTGAGATAGACGGGAACTCCAGAGGCTCATTAAAACCAGGAAAAACAAATGAATCCAGAAGCTGACAAATATTAAGACAAATAAATGAATTGAAACATGATAATACAAGAGAAAGCATACAATGAGGAAGTTCAGATATAGAAAGTTCAACCATAAAGTCATGAATAAAGTCATAACTTTACGAGAAAAAAAGTTGTAATATTATGAGAATAAAGTCATAACTTTACGAGAAAAAAAGTTGTAATATTACGGGAATAAAGTCATAACTTTACGAGAAAAAAAGTTGTAATATTATGAGAATAAAGTCATAACTTTACGAGAAAAAAGTCGTAATATTACGAGAATAAAGTCATAACTTTACGAGAAAAATGTCGTAATTTTACGAGAATAAAGTCATAACTTTACGAGAAAAAAAGTAATATTACGAGAATAAAGTAATAACTTTACGAGAAAAAAGTCGTAATATTACGAGAATAAAGTCATAACTTTACGAGAAAAAAGAAAATAACACGTAAAATTACTACTTTATAATATTATGACTTTATTCTCGAAATCTCAGATTTATTTTTTCCTCAATGTGGCCCTAATACTCCGTCGTACCGTCGCACCATAGATGTTCAACAATGATGAATAAAAATGAAAATGTAAACAAAAAACAGTTATTCATTTCCACTAATCTTTTTATAAATCCACAGGGAGTCACTGGAGAGGGGCTAAAGAGCCGCAGGTTGCTGACCGCTGGTCTACTGTCTAGGACAGGTTTTTTAAAAACGCACCCTGTTAACATCACTTTATACAGACTTAATGAAGATTTAAAGTGGTACTTTGCCCAGTATGTGTGGGTTTGTCTTTAGTTTATCAGGCAGTCTGGAGTGTGACAGTCACACAGATTGTGTTTGCTCTGCTACATCTGTCTTGATAGTAAAGGCCACAGTGTGACTGATTGCGTCGCAAAGTGAGAGCAGCAGTCCTCCCTCTCCGTTTCCTCTTTTTCCTTTTCTTTCATTTGTCACTTCCCACTCTCAACCTTCCTCTTGTTGCTGTCTTTGCTGAATAAGAGATTTAGCTTTGACCGTCTCATTTATTTAATTTTGACTGCATCTTTGGTAAAAAAGATTGTGGTCTTCTAGCACTGCAGATCCCAGACATCGTGAGATTTCCTCGTCCTGTGTTTTTCCTTGGTGATGTTTAAATATATGTAGTTAGTTTCCTGGTCAATATTACTGCTTATGCACAATATGCAGATCTTTTAAGTGTATTTATTTTACTGTATATACATAGTTCTTTTAAACAGGATATCACAAGGAAGTCTGGAAAGCATTTTTGTTTCAGTTTACTCGGTCCATACAAGATAAAGAAAACATCTCTAGCAATACTTACTGGGGGAACTGCGAGCTATCCAAGTCGGTCCAAGAGAGATCCCCCAACAGGACAGCTGAGTGTGCATTATGTGTAGGGTTTGTGACAGAATAAATGTGGTGTTGGGAACAGCCAATGTTAAAGCTTTCATGCACTGGATATGAGCTCAGCAAAATGGGCCTTTTGGTACTTAAATATGTATGAATTATAACATCCCTGTTGCATAAAGAGAGTATTAAAATAAATATTCATGGCAGAGGATGGTAAGTAGACATGACGCTGCAGTATTGGAGTGTATGGATAATGGATAAATCACAGTATTTCACTTCTTACAGCCCAGCAGTGTACATTCAACACTGCAGACTTCAGTCCCATTATATACTACTAGATAATAATCATGCATTGCAGTGATGCAGTCTGTGGTAGATTACTTGTCAGAGTGTTTGTATGTATTGCAGCAGAGTGTCTGTTTTAGTATGCATTGCAGCGCTGTAGTCTGCGATGTTTCATCTTCCACAGCTGCTGTATTACAACGCTAACAAATCCACATTCTGTGTGTGATTGACAGGTAGACATGAAGTCTGTCGGCAGACATCAGAGCTCTTCCTCCTCTCAGTAATATCAGCATTTAGTCGGGATGATCCACTTTCACTAATACACACACATACACATACTGATCATGCCTCTTCCCCTCCCTTCTACCCTGACTGTCCTCCTAATTTCTTCACACCATTGTGATCAACCTTGTGATCAACCACCACCATACCCTACTACCCTGCTATGTCTTTGGGTTTCATAACAATCTGTGTATGTGTGTGTGCAATGCTGGTGTGGGGGCCGTCATATCAAATGTGAAGTGGTTCCTTCCTCCAGCCTACAGGAAAGATAGGGCAGCTGCAACATCCTGACGCACCCTCCACTTCCATCCATGCAGGCGGATGGACACAGAGCCTCCAGTGTTTTACCACAAACTCATTTAAGCTGCCAAACTCATTTCTTTGATTAGCAAGCTTTATTTTTATATCTGTTTTAACATATTATCCTATAAGAGCTAGAGATCACAAGATGATTTCATCTGATCCCCTGAGCTCTGATTAAATAGTTAAATTGTTGTACGGACACCTTTCAGCCGTGTCCTCCTTCCTGACATCCATCTGATGGAACAGACTTAGCCTCGTTTTGAACCAGTGCAGCTCTGCAGTCTACACCTGCCCTGATTCACTTGATCTTTATGAGCGTATCTGCAGCCCAAAGCGTCTTTTTACTCAAGTTTTTTATATATATATATATATATATATATATATATATATATTTGTGTGCCCGTAAGCACATGATTTTGTATTGAGCTGTGAGTGCTGACCTAATGCTTCAGACTGCTTAGCAGTACTGAGCTGATGCAGCGTAGACAGACACTGATGAAGAACTGCCGAGATGCTGCCTCCACTGCACAGCTAGAGTAGACGTAGAGGTGTAACACACACTCACACATTCAAGCAGCGTGGAGCCGACTGTAGAATCTAGATTTTATAAAATGTAGTAATTTAATTGTAGGAATGGCACTTAAGGCCAAGGAGTGGGGTTATTAAATTCAAAGGATGCAGCATTAAATCAAAAAATGCCAATTAAAAAGATGTGCATTGGAAGAGAGTCTGTAACTGGTTGTGTGTGTATATGAACATAAAACATCGTCCTCTTCAGTAACTGCAGGGAGATTCTTGCAGCGGTTTTTCTCACCTGCTGTGATGCTAAAGTGTCTTTGAGGAAACATCGAACACCTACATGCTCACTAATTTCAGGTTTCTCTGGATGAGGGCTGCCGCTAAATGCCTTAAATGTAAATGTAGGAGTGTTTATCTGTGTTTTGTGTCAATCTCAGAGGGCTCTCCTCTCAGATCCTGCTGAGCTACTGACCCACTTTCACTCCTATCTGCCCTCTCTCTCTCTCTCTCTCTCTCTCTCTCTCTCTCCAGCCCACACACACACACACACACAAACACTATCACAGATTCTTGTGTTCATCTTTCATCTCTTTTTCTTCTTCTGAACACATTGTGTTTGTAAGTTTTTTTTTAATTTGAACTTACTTTATTTATTCTTTTTATCATATCTGCACTTTCTCATTTCTGGTAAATGAGCGAGGGTGAGATCTGCTGAGAGTTAAATACGTTTTATACAGATTGCATCATACAGAAGTAATCTGGGTATTCATGATGTTTGATAAAAGCAATACTGAAATACAAGCAGACGTATCTTCTACATCCAATAAAATGATGGAAACAGTCTGAGAATTTGCTACCAGATTATTACAAATAAACATGTGTATTGCCATATGATTAATAAACCTTGATTACCTATTTTATACCCTAAAAGTGTAAACTGAAGGCCTTAATAATGTCCATTATTATTGAGTTTTTTGAGGTTTTTATATCATTCTGGAGCTTCACAGTGGTGTTCCTTATGTATTTTTAAAGTATGTTTTAGTGTCAAAATGTTTCCCTTCAAGCCCTTCTAAAACCTTCTTCCCAAGTGACCTGACGTAGGTTTCTGCATGATGACGCTGCTGCATGTACAGTATATATACATCCTTATAGTCAGTTTATTAATGTTACATACAGTAACTTAGATGGCGGATGCCACGTTAGTTCGGATCCGAAAGTCGCACATTAACGAAAGCAAACTAACTGATCGATTCAGCGGTTGACCAGCGACTCCAGTGTTTACAAGGTCAAATGACTGTTTTTGTGAATGGAGTCTGGTCTGGTCTTGAAGACTGCGATATAATACCCCGTCGTGAAGGGCTGTCTTACAGCGAGGTTAAGCGGTGAAAATATTCTAAATATAGTGTACACTTAAACTGATTTAGATTTTATTAGGTGGCTAAAATCTGTTTTTTTGCTGCTCCCGTCTACAGCAGCTTTACCTCGCCGTCAGACAGCTCTTTCCGACAGTAACTGGAGCCGTTATATCGCTCTCTTTAAAGCCACCAGACTCCATTCACAAAACAGTCGTTTTACGTCACAGAACACGGGAGTATACAAACATACAACCCCACTTTACCCCAACATATTCAAACTAACTTAGCTTACTTTGGTAACCTACGTCACTGCTTTCTGCAACGGCTGAGTGGACGTTTCCATGTGAAATAAAAACACAGAACAGAACACAGATGAACTCGCCCGTTAATGATAAATGTCTTTTAATGTGAGTGAGAGCTGCTGAACACACGTCATGATGAACACACACTTTACATTCCTCTCTGATGGCTCATTGATTCCTATGAAACACAGAAAGAACTCGAGGACGAAGCTGAACATGAGAAAGTGTGAAGAAGTCACTTAGCCTGCAGACAAATGGTTTAAATGTTTGTCATCGTGCAGCGAGTGCAGAACAGAGGGGATGAAATGAGGAGGGTGATATTTAGTGTGTGTCTGCGTGCTCTCTGATATGGCCTGTGTTGTTAGACAATAGCTTCTCTATGTGAGGCCTCTCCTCCAGGCTGAAATTGTTGCCTGTCATTCTCCCTCTCTCCTCTCCTCCTCTCTCACTCCTCCTCTTTCCTTCCCTCTCTGTCTTTCTGTTTTCTTCCCTCTTTTCTTCTCTTCTATGTCTTCTCTCTCTCTCTCTCTCTCTGTCACACAGTCAGTCATTACTTTCCTAGAATGGCGGCTTCGCTGTTGTTCTGCAGGAGTCTTTGACATAAGGGCCCATGCACACATACAGCCAGTGTTCTTGCTATGCTTAACGCTGGAGTATGTGCACATACATATGGAGGACGGAACCTGCCCAAATCAAAAATAAATGAATTAAATGACTCAATAAATAAATAAACGTGTCATTAAATGTAGAAAAAATAATATTAAAAATAAATGTAGCCATTAATTAATTGATAAAATGTGACATAAATTGATATTTCTGTTTTAATTTGCTTCTTTATTTATTTCTCTTTGTATTAATTCCCTTTATTTATTTATTATTTGTATTCATTTTTAAATGTATTAATTTATTTTTTTATTCATTCATTTATTTTTGCATTTTTTAAATTTATATTATATTTATTTTTATGTATTTATGAAGAAGCAAATTAAAACAGAAATATCAATTTATGTCGCATTTTATCAATTAATTAATGGTTACATTTATTTTTAATATTTTTGCTGCATTTAATGACATATTTATTTATTTGTTGAGTCATTTATTTTTTATTTTGGCAGGTTCCGTCCTCCATACATTAACCCAGTGATACAGGAATATTGCCACAGATATAGAGGTTCAACATCACCTACCGCATGTTGACTTCAAACAGAGCCCGACAGAAGAATAGAATAAAGTGATTTTAATTGATCCCTGTAGGGCAATTCGCTCCCTTTCTGTTCTCCATTGTGAGGTCAGAGGTCAGGCTCAGTAACAGAGCATCAGCTTGGTAGCTGGAGAACTCAAGACCACGGGGCGGATACCTACCAGAACAGGGACTTAAACCCGGACTCACCTATTGACAGACAATCTTGTAGACTGGCATCTGCTAACTGTGCCACTCTGTTCCCTGTGACCAAAAGCCAAAGCATGGTTTGACCTATATTCTAGGATTTGGGGTGTAAATGTAGTTTTTGATGAAGGTAAGCCATGCAGGGTCAGGTCCTGACAGCTTGGTTCACGTCATGACTGACGCCCGATCCGCTTAATAAGGTCATCGTCGGGCTGATTCTGATCCAAGGCATCCCTATTAATATATAAATTAGTATTAAAAGATTAAATGTAACTATTAAGTGGTACTTTTAATATAGAAATTAAACATTTCAGCTTCAGAACTTCACCACACACACACACTTTTACAATATACACCAGGAGTGACAGACGAGCAGGTCCAGACTTGTAAACTTGCCAGGTCGCTAACGGCTTTGGCTGTTTTTCAGATGAATTCTCAGACTGACTATAAGTGTATATAAGTGTAATTTATAGTGTGTATAAGGGAGAACTATTGACAGCCCCTACTTTCTCACGGTGTTATTTTCCCATCAAGGCAAAGCAGCGTGTCAGGTGTAATTTATTAAGCTGCTCCAAGCAGGTTAAAGTGTGTTTAAAGTGTGCTTTTTAATGTGTGAGAGAGAGAGAGAAAGTGGGCTAATGCTCTGTGAGAACATTGGCCCTCTCTGCGTCTATAATATTTACAGTTGATTACTTTAATCAAGAGTTATTTTAAATGACTTACTTGCTTGATAATAATGAATACGCTGATATAGCAGCAGATTGGACCATGACTGTTGCTCTGAACACACATTTAGGCTATAATATACTATGCAAAACACTATAATGCACTGTGGTTTAAGAATTTAAGCAACTTTTTAGGAGACCAGTGTTAATTTTATTAACAAAAACTATGACGAGATATGTTCAACTACCTTTTTATCCAAGACTAAGACGAGACAATAACGAGACGACGTCATTAAACACTAACGGTGACGATATCAAAGATGCAATATCGTTGACGAAAAAAGACTAAAATGTATTTTAAAAACATAACAACTTGACCAAAATCTCTCTTTATCTTTACCACCTTGCCACCTTCTCTTACCCTCTCTCTGTCACTCTCTCGCTCTCTCAAACACATGCATGGCGCCCCGCGGCGGTGGCGCTCACTCTGTCTTCCTTGTCCTGTCCTTCTGGTATCACACCTCTTGTGCTACATAAAGTTGGCGGTTTGCGGTTGTCGAGTTCGGGTGGTTGAGTAATGCACATTTTTACATGTTCTCATAACGGATCGATGGGTGCGACTGAACAGCGCAGTCAGGAGGACTCGAACTAACTGTAAAGCTGCATTCTTAATCATTCAACATGTGTTGAAATGATTGTTCGAAAGAAATGTTCATTATAATGATGACTGAATGACGACTAAAGACTAAGATTTAAATTTAAAAGAAATAAGTGACAAAATTAAGAGAGAAAACATCAACAGACTCAAATTGAATGACTCTTCTGTGACTAAAACGTTTTGAGTTGTCGTCGACTAAAACTATGAAGAATAAAAGTGACTAAAATGTGACTAAAACTAATAAACATTTTTGTTTTAAGACTAAGACGAGCTCTAAAATAGCTGCCAAAATGAACACTGTAGGAAACCCATGTCTCTTGTATTCACATCACACAACGTTGGCTTTGTTATATGACAAAGATGTCCACGTTGAGCCTTGATGAGCGTCGTACGACAGATACAATGTAATTTAGTATGAAATGAAAGAGAGGTAAAGTGTCGGGAGAGCTGACTGTCAGATTACCCTGCGTCTCCTGTACAGGGTGATTGACCTGGACTGGGTTAGGTTGTCGTAACTTTCAGCCTCATTCGGTTTTCTACCTGTCACACTAACCTCTGTGTGTGTGTGTGTGCTGCAGTCCACAGAGAGCCAGGGCTTAGCTGTGTCTCATGAGTTATTCATACCTGAGAAGCTGTGTGTGTGTTGTTGTCAGTTGAGGCATTAAGATTGGAGCTGATCAGTTGGACTGACGGTGTCAACATGTTGATGTGTAGGTAGATGGAGATACAGAGAGAGGTGCATTGGTGAATTAATACTTTTTACCTTTTTCACTCATCTGTCTTTTCTCTCTGTCCTCACAGGCAACCGGACAAACTGGTGGTGGTTTGGACACGCAGGAGTCGGCGGAAATCCTCCAAGGTTTGTATTTGATGAGTGGAGTTCTGACACCAAATTAAAGAAGCAAAGAAAAGTTTCTCACTTGCTAATATTGTTCTTATTGTCCTTCTGTCCTGCAGGCCCACAGCTGGCAGCCTGGCATCAAAAACCCCTACAGAGGAGTGGTGGTGTGGCCTGTACCAGAGAACATCGAGATCACGGTCACTCTCTTTAAGGTAGGCTACAGCTGTTTAATCAGCTCTGAGACAAGTTTCTGGGTTTAAGGTGGACTCGGGTTGTTTATGGAGCATGAGGGTCAAAATCGACCCTTCGCTAAGTCCCGCCCCTCGAACGCAGACTGGCCAATCATAGCGGAGTATCAGCCAGTTTCAACCAGAGTCTGACAGCTACACGGCTCTGCTCCGTAGACTCTCATGCAATCATTCAACCAGGGTCCGACAGCTACACGGCTCTGCTCCGTAGACTCTCATACAATCATTCAACCAGGGTCCGACCGCTACACGGCTCTGCTCCGTAGACTCTCATGCAATCATTTCTTTATTCTCAGGCTGGTTTTGTGGATTTGGAGCTAGTCATGGTTAAAACGTTGTGTGATAGTGATACTCGTTACCCGGAGAGGTTGGAAGGAGATATACGTTTATAAAACGTTACATACGTTTCGACGTCAAAATTAGCAGAGTACGATAGCATATCATTAATGGTACGTGTCCACAGGGGCGTTTTTTATCGCGAGGGGACGCGACGCTTCCCAACATTGGACGCTTGGTGTGCTGTCCCTAGAAACAAGGCACTCGGCTCCTGATTGGACGAACGCTTTCCCGCCGTTGGCTGCTGCTCCCAGCTTTCAAACCGGAACCAGTATGGAGGCTCGTTTGGAAACTTTCTTCTCTTATTTCAAGTAAATAGTTCACTGAAATGTGTTTCTGAAAACATTTGAGGCGAGAAATAAGCCATGCAGTTGATGAATCTGTCTTTATTTAGGATCAACAACGTTTATTTTAAAAGATTATCGTGAGTTTGGAGAGGCGGCGAGTCGCGTCGGACGCCCGTGATTTGCATAAAGTAGACGAGCCCTCAACTTTATGCAAATAAAGTCTTATATAGACAATGAATGGGGAGCGTGGAAAGCACGGAGCCTGTGGACACGTACCGTAACTAGCATAAGCACTTCTATGCTCCGCTAGCTACTGAAGGTATAGTGAATGTAAACACATGCTGCTTTTGCTTTGTAATGATTGTAACCGTGAATGAAAACCTACCGGCTTTACAGGAACAGTGTTGTTCTGTCTTGATCACCAGGTGATGGTGGTTCACTTCTACACTGTGATCTGTAGGTTTTATCTTCTATCTTTCAACCTTGACATCCTGGATACATCCTCAAAAGGGGAGTGCAGTCAGTGACAGTGTGGCTCTATGATACCTCTGACAGCTTGAGAGAGTAGCAGCGGTAAATGGGTGACACCCAAAAGCAGCACAATGTGTATTATTTACTATTATAAATAGATATTAGATGAATGATACAGTATAAAGTGTGTAGATTAGAGTCACCAGGACTGTTTAGATCCATGCATAAAAATGAATTTGGACATTATTTAGTATATTAATACAGTTGTGTCTGTGAATGACACACTTTGTACAGACAGTCTCCGTCACTGTGCCTGGCTTACTTAAACATGCTGGGCCTCTGTGTGCTGACAGGCTAGCTCAGAGCTCAGTGTCTTGTTACCTCTCTCTGTGTCTCAACTAGATCTCCTGCCACAAATACCTACGTACCTCTGCTTTGTGCAGTGGCTTTTTATTACTTATAAGGCAAACCGTGCATGGAAAAAAGTCCCAACTTCCATGTGTACCGGCAGTGCTCGTCTAGCTCCTGCTGCACAGTGTCTCTCTCTATTCTGGGCCCACTTCCACTTCCTGTCCCAGAGGAAGTAATAAAGCTGTTTGTGTAATAAGAAACCACTGAAGGAACATTTCACCCACATCTATTTGATAAAGACTCACATCTAATAGCATCCCCTCTGCTATCTAAAAGCTTTGTATGAACGTTCTTTATCCACTACAGCCGATACAAAGAAAATGTAGTTAACATTTTTAAAGGGACAGTTTTACAAATAAAAGTCAGGTCACTCGTCATAAAGAGACTCAGCTGGTTAGAATAGCTGTATAATGTCTTCTGTGGCCCTGATGACATAATCAGGGTTATACTGCGACGGAAAGTGTGCACAACAAACCGAGGACATCAGACAGGGAGGATTTAACAAAGAGATGCTGTTGGTTGCATTATGGTAAATGTAGGATCCAGAGATTTCAGAGCTTGAGCGATACGAGGGACTAAAAGTTAGGATATTGTAACCTCTGGGGCAACGATTTCACCCATCTGTCTCTCGAGTTCCCCAACTCTGTGGACGTGCAACACTAAATTGCTTGAGTACCACTTTTCATATAGAAAATTAGGGCTGTACCTGAATCAGAATTTTTTTTATTTTGACTCCGATTTGAATGTTAAATATGAAGATTTGACTATTTGTTATCTGGCAATCAGAAACTCCATTGGCCTGAGTTTCAGTGATGATTTCGACCATATTAACATAGTCAAATGCGGTCCGCCACAGTTTCATAATGAACCGAGAATATTTGTATACCTAACCGGTGGGATCTGTGCAGTCTGCCCGGGGGGGATTCAACTCAGCGGGTCGGAGCGAGGGCGCCACAGTGCGCCTTCGACCGGCTCTCGGCTGGGAAAGGCCTGGGGAGAAGGTGGCTCGTGAGCTTTGCAGCATCCCTCGCCCAGATCTCGCCGTTTCCCAAGGCCATGATGCTCGCTGCACCTTCTCTCCCTGAGGACAGACTGTACTCGGTGCGAGGGGTCTGGGGCGATGTCAACAAACCTCCCAACCTGTGTCGACACACAAACCCCGTCTCCTTTACCTCGCTTGGCTGTGTCATCACCATTCATAGCTTTACAACCAATGTGGTTATGATTCATTTGTTTACAAGAGCGCAACGTTCTTAATTTCAAGTTGATTAAGGGGTCACTGACGATGATTCGACTCGTCGACTTTCGAGAGATATTGCTTAATGCCGTTCTAAATCTATAAAAATTCTAATAACTCACATTTAGATATTTCTGCAGTGTGTGTGTGTGTCGACTAAAGCAGACGCTGATTTTAAGATGCTCTCATACGCCCCGTCTGGCCTGAAGCTCTGCAGTGAAACCAGCTGAGCTCAGCAGTATTGCAGCCTGTACTTCAGGGAGACGAACACCCGCAGACAGCCTAGAACAAAACTGAAATGAATATGTAACTTTACTGGGCAGTGATTGGCTTTGTGGATTTTAACACTTAACACACAGAAGCTTAGTGTAACCTTGTTAATGTTAAAACATGTTAACAACGGCAATATGTTCTAAAATGAGGTTGTATACCGTCACTGACCTGCAGCTTGTGTTTACCTGCAGCACTAAAACACTGCAGACGGCTCCATAAACTGAGACGGCTGATAATATCAGGCTCTGTTGGCTTTTAGAAGTACTTTATGTGGCAGTGGAATAAAGGAAGGATGAGGCAGCCGTATGACTCGCTGTGTGTGTGTTTGTGTCCATGTGGGTGTTGTGTTTGACTGATGTGCCAGACTGCAGGAATATTGATTTCCTGGGGTGTGTAGCGGGCGCCGTCAGACAGAAAGGCTGTCGGAGCATGTGTTTGCTTGTGTGTAGGTGGTGTAGTACCGAGGCTGCAACAAACCATTATACTCTATTGGTTTTATTGAGTAATCATTTTGTCTGTGAAAGGCACAGACACAATAGTAACAACAGTACGAGCAATAGTAACAACAGTAAGAGCAATAGTAACAGCAAATGCCCACCTCATTTCACCAGAGTCCAAAGTGATGTATTAGAATTAGCGCTGTCAAAGCTAACGAGATAATAACCACTGATTTCTTCAACGCAACTTGTGATTTTTAGGTTGTAGCGGCTCAGTTTATAAAGCTAGAATGAAGATACTGGTATCGTATGAAACCAGAAAACCTGATGAATCCATCGGTACCAACCATGTCATACTAGCTGGTCATGAAGGAGGTTAAATAACGCTCCAAAGTTAGGCTACATTTTGGTGAGGAAAAACTGTCATGTCCATGTTCAAAGGGGTCCCTTGACCTCTGACCTCCAGATCAGTGAATGTAAATGGGTTCTATGGGTACCCACGAGTCTCCCCTTTACAGACATGCCCACTTTATGATCATCACATGCAGTTTGGGGCAAGTCATAGTCAAGTCAACACACTGACACACTGACAGCTGTTGTTGCCTGTTGGGCTGCAGTTTGCCATGTTATGATGTGAGCATATTGTTTTATGCTAAATGCAGTACCTGTGAGGGTTTCTGGATCAATATCTGTCATTGATTTTGTTGTTAATTGATTTACAATAATAAACATATACATATAATTGCATAAGCAGCATAATTGCCTACTCCCATGTTGATAAGAGGATTAAATACTTGACAAATCTCCCTTTAACAGATAAAAAAGGTGCGATTAATCGCTATCAACTATGCTGTTAATCGCGATTAAATATTTGAATCGATTGACAGCCCTAATTTTAACTTGATAAATTACTTCATTAACTATAAAATAGAATAAAATACAATAGAAGATACTTCATTGTCTACTTTTGTGTGCAAAAGGCAGAAATGTGTCTTCGGTTTTTAATGTGCAAAATCTGCTAATAAAAACACATCATATCACATCCAGGACAGGATGCATTAAAAACACATTTACATAAACACACAATAGAAGCTCCATTAAAAGGAGCACCAGGTACTCGATGGTGAGATCTGAATCAAGGTTCAATAAATAATAATAAATATAAAAGCTGGCTTCAAAGAAACACAAAAGCAGTCTTTGCGGTTGCAAGCCGCGGGTTGCTGACGGCGTCACGCCCGCGTCATTTTAACGCTGCATTGACAGTTAAAATGATTTAATGTTTTGAATTGTTTCAGCAGTTAAATGTGCATATCTGTGTTATATTGCAGTGGTTTAAGTGTGCATTGTTTGTGTGAATACCGGAAAGGATGGGGGGGTTGATCAGGTTGGATTTGCAGGTCTGTGTGTGTCCAGCAGTGATTTGTGGTTGTGTGTGTGTGTGAGTGCTTCTGTATACGAGCTCCTGGAGGGCAGTGAAGGTCGACTGTAAGACGTGGGCTGCCTGCTGTCTCACTGCCTCCATTACTGTCTCCTCTCATCACATCACAGCTTAACAGGCAGGAAGTGAGACAAGACAGAGAGGCAGAGACACAAGTACACTATATCATCAGAGACGGACGGAGAGAGAAACATTATAGTTTTATATTCTTCTGTGTTCTCGGTTAATGATTCATGGATGTTTGGTGTTGTAATGCTGCTTACCCTTAGTTACGATTAAAACCCATGGTTAAAACACACACAAAGTGAATGTCAGGCAACAGCTGAGTGTACGTAGACAAACAGTTGTAGCAACAAGGTAAAGAGTCAGCAGCTCATTATCATGTCATTAAAAGTTATCTCATCAATTCAAAACATTCACCACATGTATGAGAAGAAGGGAGGGAGGACAGACAAACCAGGTCAGAGCAGTCAGAGCAGCACTGTCACTCATAAACTAAACCTTTTCTGTGTCACAGCTTTTAGTCTTCTGGCATATTTATAACAGAAATGAAAATCTCCAGTTAATAAAATGAATTGCTTCAAGATTGAGTTATTGAGTGAGTTATTGAGTGATGATTCCTAGTTATTTCTAACGTGTAGTTTTCATGCTGTGGCTGCAGTCTGCTCTAATATTCTGTATATTGTGTACTTAAACATTTCTTTTTTCCGTTGCTCCTGCAGGACCCCCATGCAGAGGAGTTTGAAGACAAAGAATGGACGTTTGTCATTGAAAATGTGAGTACTATTTTTCTTTAACCTTATGTGGGGGAATGATTGGGTGCCTTGCTCAAAGACACCTGGACGGTCACTTACAATGACTGGTGATGACAACTTTAAAGTATAAAACATATAATTCCTCATCCTCAGCTGTTTTCTGGGTAAACCCTCGTTGCATTACATATGCAGGTTCTGCCACCATGTGGTCAGACTATGCTATTACATGCTTCTCTCACTGTGTGTTTATGGCAGCACTCCGATTAAACCACCAAGTGCTGACTTGCATCTTGGCGTACCTGTATGACCACAATGAGTGTTTAGCAAATCAACACAAGCGTGTGTTTATGGGTCGTAACAGCCTGCATTTCTATAAGCAATTATGAAGTGTCATTTACATCCTGAGGCCTCAAACTTCAGGTGTGCTTGTAACTTTGTGACTGAGTTGTAACTTAACTACCAATAAGGGCTGGCAGTATGCATTTTATTCATTCATTTATTAACCGCATTTTTATGATGCAGCTTCTCATTTTCTTGTTTTTTTGTCATATCGGTCACATGAGTGTTCAAGGCAACAGAATGACTGTTGCAAGGAAAGGACAATTGCATGCCACGCAGTATTAGATGAAAACCAGGACTCAAAGTGAATAACCAAACATCTGGAAGGAGAAGCAGAAGAGAGGAACTGATTGAGCAGTTTGGTGAAATGGGAGCATTGGATTTAGGGAGGAGGGAAGGGAGTAGAGGAAAAGAGTGGGGAGGAAATGGGAGACCAGTTCAACATGTACCACTGGCCAGGAAACTGGAAACTTGCTGTTCACAAGTGATTTTCTGTGTTTTATTCATCTGCTGGAGCCAGTTCTGTGACATGGTGTGCCTGAGTAATGAAGACATGTTGGACAAATGAGGCCTTTGTACTCTTGTTTTAGCCTTTAGTAGAAATGTGTAGTTATTCCAGACCGTATGAGTAATGCTTTCTGTGGCAGTGAGACGATGTGGTGTCTCCTAAACTCTTAAAGAAATATCGTCTGTGTTAGAATCAGAGTGACACTGGAGGAAAACATGACGGCACATCTCAGACATCATCTAACTATAAAGCGAGGAATCTCTGCGTGCTTGTTTGTCTGTCTGTCCGTCCGTCCGTCCTTATATCTCCAGAACCGTTCATCCAATCTACTTCACACTTGGCAGGGGTTTTGCTGTGAAACCAAAGGAGTGTAGTGTTGAATGTGGTGCAAGTCGGCTAGATGGTGGCTCTATAGCAATGAACTTTACGTTTTGGCCTGTAACTTTTTAACCATAAATCTCAGAAACAAAATTATTTTTTTCCTGGATTTTGTGGGTCCAGACGAATCCATCCATATAAGCCAAGCCCATTTGCATCTAGATTTGCATTTTGAATTGAGTCCAAATCAGATTTTTTGATACTCCTCCCAACACATTTTGAGCAATCGTCACAAAGTGTGGTAAACAACATCTCTGGACCAAGTTAGACCGAGTTATTTTTGGTATTTTTGATGTTCCCTGGTCCTCACAGTTTGCTCAAATGCTGTGGGCAAGTGCTTATATTATAAAACATGTCATATCTCCTGAACTCTTTGTGCTATTGCAACCATATTTGATTGACATGTGTATAGGGATGCACCGATACCGATGCCAGTATCGGGAATTGGGTCCGATACTGTGCTCATGTACTCGTACTCGCAAAACGGCTCCGATACAACGGCACCGATACCACTTTACGGCAGCGTGACGTTAACCTCTCGTCACCATCTTTCGGGTCCTCACGTTCCACCTCCCAGACAACGCTGTGAGCAGCAATTCAGGGGGCCAAGCGATCGGCCCGTTCTGGACGGGCATGAACGGGCACTGCACTAGTTCTACTAATAGTCATAGGGATACAACCGATAATGCTCTGTGATTCTGCGAGATCAGAGGTCGAGAGCAGGGCATTTTGATCTGGTAGGGATTCATTGAGCAGGGTGGGTCCTTGCTGTTACAGGTGATTGTCCTGGTCCTGTAGTTGAAGGAGGAGCCACCCTGCTGGATGTACACTGACACATATCACATGTACAACCTGACCTCCCTTTTCAGTGCACACTCTTCTCTTCTTGTGTCTCTGGTGATCACATGTGTTTATGTGTTGGTGAAGGTTTTAGAAGAAGCCCAGTTTGAAAGATCACTAATGAAGTCTTCAGCGTGTTTGTAGCTCGTTACGCCACATTCATGTTTCTGAGAAGTGCAAGTCTTGACGTGTGTTGCTGGAATAGTAAGAAGTGAAGAATGTCACTCACCGTTTGGGGAAAAGAAAAGTTGATACCTGCTCTGACTTTGTTTTTGCTGGCATGGAAGCTTTTTAATAACAGATTTAGTTGATTTTAAGGAAACATTAGCTGTGGCGTCAAGGAGATAGCACTTTGGCAGGAATTAATCTTTAAACTTCAGCAATGTGTAAGAGGTTCTGAGAGTGACTTAGATGAGCAAATGAACCTTTAATGAATGCTCTGATGTGTAAACTTTTTGACTTTTTGAGAGGGGTGCTTCACCACTGTCACTTTCTGTACACGTCAAGCTCAAAGGAGCGACAGCAGAAACGGCTCTACCTTTTCTCTCTTTGATAGAAAGCTGAGAAGACAAGCAGGTCAACCGGTGTTCTCTGGCCAGAGCGTGGGAGAGAGAAGAAAGAGAGCAAGAAAGGGAGAGAAAAAGACAGAAAGTTTGTGGGTTTTCCTGCGTCTCTGCATACCTGACTAATGACAGAGAGATCAAAGCTCCCTGACAGCAGGAATGGAGAGCACAGAGGAGGGAGGAGAGGAGGGAGGGAGAGAGGAGAGGAGAGGAGGGAGGAGAGGGAGGAGAGGGAGAAGGCAACCTTATACCTTCATACACTATAGAGGGAGGGTAATGATGAAATGATGGCAAAAGCAAAATGAGAGAGAGACTAACGGTGTGATTTAAGGTTGAATTTATGTTATGTATTTGTTTTTAGGGGGTTTAGGGCGTTGGATAGCTTTTATAAATTATAAATAGGAAGTGAACAGGTGTACGTTATGCTTGGTTTGAGTGCTTTTTGTATCTATTTCTTTTTTTTTAATTAATTTGAATCATTTAAATTAAATAACTTATGTTTGCCCCCCCTTAAAAACTCTATGGATCTTCATAAAAATCCACATATCTCCATCTGTTTTTCTTTTGCTCATTATTTTATTGTCACACGTGTGTTGTCAGCCGTGACGGAGAGTAACTAAATACATGTAACGTTGTTACGTAATTGAACAAAATAAATTGTAATCTGTTACAGTTACTGAGAAAATTAATGAAAAGGTTGGTGATTACAAAGGGGTTACATCAGAATTTATTATATGTAGAATATAACATTCATTCTGTTGCTTTGCGATTGATTAACTAGTGGATTAGTGGCGACATGACGCTGCCGGGTACGGGACTACGGTGGCGTGCGGTGGCGTGACACCCCTCGTTGGACTGAGCGGCTTCTAGTGACACTTTATGCACACATTTTACCATTTTTTTTTAGTCACTAGTTTCCACTTTTAAAATCTTATTTAATTGATTCGCTCAGCCCCTCCTTGCCCCTCTCTCTCACGCCGAGGCGGTTGACCTTGTCGTCGGACAAGAACGTATTTCAGTGCCGGAAATTCAACAATATTTTCCTTTAGAAAACAGAAAAGAGCTCTAACATTACTGTACAGTGTAAAGCTTTTTTTTTTACCAGTAGTGATAAGTTTGAAAAAAGTCTGAAAAAAAAGATCTAAAAATGCCCGAAAAAGAAGTCTGAAAAATGTCCGCAACAAAAGATCTGATAAATGTCAGAAAGAAAAAGTCTGAAAAAAAAGATCTGAAAAATGCCCAAAAAAAAAGTCTGAAAGAAAAGATCTGAAAAATGTCGGACAAAAAAGTCTGAAAGAAAAGATCTGAAAAATTTCCGAAACAAAAAGATCTGAAAAATGTCCGAAAAAAAAAGTCTGAAAAAAAAGTCTGAAAAAAAAGATCTGAAAAAAAAGATCTGAAAAAATGTCCGCAAAAAAAGTCTGAAAAAAAGATCTGAAAAATGTCCGAAAAAAAAGTCCGAAAAGAAAGTCTGAAAAAAAAGATCTGAAAAAAAGTCTGAAAAAAAAGATCTGAAAAATGTCGGACAAAAAAGTCTGAAACAAAAGATCTGAAAAATGTCAGAAAGAAAAGATCTGAAAAAAGTCTGAAAAAAAAGATCTGAAAAATTTCCGAAACAATAAGTTTGATGTCAAACCTGAGGAAACATCTGATCAAAAAGTAATCAACTATAATACGTATATTACGTTCATTAAGTTATTAAAATAGTTACGCTACTTATTCCATTTTCAACAGGGTAGGAGTCTTGACCTCTTTGTCTCTACATGATTTAGTTTGAGGTAGTTTTATTGCAGTCTTTTCATGCTAAATGCCTAAAAATGTTGAGTAATAACAAACCCTAGTAATCACGAGAGACATATTTACTACTGGAAGATGGCAGCTTTTTAAAACACAAAAGCCAGTTAGATATCTTTACACTATAAGACAACATGTAGCTTCATCCACGTGGACTAATTCATCTGAGACACAAATCCTTCTTTTGTTTTGTCCCGGTTTTTAATGTTGCGTTTTACTTTAAGGATATCATCACAGGAAGTGCACATGCTTTAACAACTTTCATATAAAAGCCACTAAACTCTTGAGACATTTGTTTCCTTGTTTGTTTGGTGCTTCGGTGCCACCGATTGGTGCTCTGCTGTGACCTCTCTGAGTACGATCACTGTTACTTCTAATGTGAGACAGACGGACAGACAGAAATACATATGAAGGGATGCAAAAGAACAGCATCCTGCTCAGTTAGTACATATAGACAGTACATATCTCCATGTGTGAACAGTAAAGCTTCTTCTCATATCATTTACTAAACTGAATAAGTTATATTTCGGGTACGACCTAAATTTGCAGAAAGCCTCAACCAAGACTTAATTATATTTGAATGGTGCTGCTGGTTCCTGGTTTCTCACCATTAACAGAGCACATGAGCAGAAATCAAGGAACTATATATAAATTGACCACAAGAGGGCAGTCTAGCCTAAGATCTGTGAAAACCCTTTTTCAAATATTCCCTCATAAATGTGTTGGATCACCTCCTTATGTCACCTGAGTGTTTGTGTGTCAATAGGTATCTGTTGGCTGCATGTCTCTGTGTTGATGTATGTGTGATGAAACGTATAACGGTATCCAAACACATCACATGTTTGTGAGCATATTCTGAGTTTGCATGTGTGTGCATGAGTGTATAACAGCACAGATGCCCCTGCTTTCTCACAGCACCCCCCACCTCCCAGGTATCTAAGCTAATATAAAGTCAGGAGGGATGAATGAATGCGGTACTGAGTGCTGCTCTGAGCAGCAGGAACAGAAGAAGAGGAGAGGTGAGTTCTCCTGACCCCTCATCAGACGGCGGAGGAGAAAGGGGAAGAATACGCCATTGTGCCCGAGCGCCGGAGATGATGAAATTCAAGATCCCGGCGCTGTGGCTTCGTCTTAATCTGAGGGGCCCAACCTCGCGCTAGGCTAATCCCTCCCCGTCGAATTACTGGCCCTGGTTTGATTGTATTTTGTCATTGAAAAATGGCAGTGTCAAACACTACCTTTTTCTCTCCTCTATTTGTTCGTCTGCCAAGGAGGAATCGCATAATCAAAAGATGGAGAGAGAGAGAGAGAGAGAGAGAGAGAGAGGTGGCAGGCTGAAAACGGCTACACAGTAGTATCTCTAAATTGCATGCTACCCTTGCCTTTCACCCTTTTTCAAATAGGCGCGTATTATCAAAAAGGTGGGCAAATTGAGAGTCAAAAGATTGGACGGCTATATTTGAAGGCATTGTGCTGACAGGCTCTTTTGTGTGTGTGTGTGTGTGTGTGCGTGCATGGGAGGGTTAATGTGTGCATGTGTGTATTCGCTCTGCGTTTGCATATCAACCAAAGCTGGAGATGGTCGACCAACTTCCCTCATCTTCAAAGCTTTGAGGGAGGATTTAAATAACACACACACACACACACACACACACACACAGGACTGTTGTATTTAAAGTGAGAAGCTATCATGTCTGAATACATTGAATATACAGTGATACACACTCCAAGGCCCACTCTCCCCCGTCGCTCCTCCTCCCCCCATCTCTCACACTTCACTCACATTACATCAATGTCACTCAGAAAGAGAAGGAATTTCTAAATCTACGGCCGCTCTGCCAAATCACCGCTTTACCCTGTTTTGACGCCCGTCCGCTGCATGTTTCAACATTTTAAATATCGCTTTTGAAATTGCCACTTTAAGGCTTTTAATGGCTTTTTAACCGCCTCTTTTAATGCTATAAATCTACACAATCATTGCATTAAGGGGGACTGTGTTATTCTGCTGCACAAAGGGAAAAAAAAAAAAGATTTGTCACACTAACAAAAATGTTAAAAAACCTGGTGGATGCTGATCTTTAATAGAACAATTGCTTAGTTTTAATTAAATGTAATGGGTGAGTGGACAACTGTCTGCTTTAATACAACATGTACAGACCAATGTTTGGCTGATTTAACTACGTACAGTTGGGTCGGGAGGTCCTACGATACGATATTATCACGATACTTAAGTTACGATACAATCTTATTAAGATTTTAAACATTTTACGATAAGTATTGTGATAAGATATATTGCGATTTATTACCTTTTTTCAACTGCAAATTATGCAGTTATGCAGATGATGTTTGTTAACATCTGTTTATTCTAATAAGGTACAGTTTTCACTCTGTTCATCTCAGAGTTTTCACATATTTGGAGGTCAGAGGTCAAGGGACCCCTTTGAAAATGGCCATGCCAGTTTTCCCTCGCCAAAATTTAGTGTAAGTTTGGAGCGTTATTTAACGTCCTTATCGACAGGCTAGTATGACATGGTTGGTACCGATGGATTCATCAGGTTTTCTAGTTTCATTTAATACCAGTATACCAAATACCAGTAAGACGGAGCCCGCTACAACCTCTGAAAAGCAGTCCGGCCCTCCGGCGGGCCATCGGATTGTTAAGAGGTTAATGGTATATATAATAATTACGGCTGTCAAAGTTACCACGATAATAATGCGTTAACAAAAACTTGTTTTAACGCTGCTAATTTCTTTAATGTATTAACGCAATTTGTGTTTTTTAGGTTGTAGCGGCTCAGTTTTAAAGCTAGAGTGAATCCATCGGTACCAACCATGTCATACTAGCTGGTCATGAAGGAGGTTAAATAATGCTCCAAACTGACACTAAATGTTGGAGAGGAAAAACTGTCATGTCCATGTTCAAAGGGGTCCCATGACCTCTGACCTCCAGATCAGTGAATGTAAATGGGTTCTATGGGTACCCACGAGTCTCCCCTTTACAGACATGCCCACTTTATGATCATCACATGCAGTTTGGGGCAAGTCATAGTCAAGTCAGCACACTGACACACTGACAGCTGTTGTTGCCTGTTGGGCTGCAGTTTGCCATGTTCTGATTGGAGCATATTGTTTTATGCTAAATGCAGTACCTGTGAGGGTTTCTGGATCAATATCTGTCATTGATCTGTGTTGTTAATTGATTTACAATAATAAATATATACATACATTTACATAAAGCAGCATATTTGTCCACTCCCATGTTGATAAGAGGATTAAATACTTGACAAATCTCCCTTTAAGGTTCATTTAGAACAGATAAAACATGTGATTAATTTGCGATTGATGTCCGTGTATCAATACAATATTTTCACTACTATGCTGTATTGATCATCCCCCCCCCCATCCCTAATATAGTGAATATATTTAGGGATTAGTTAATGTTAATTTGTTAATGTTAAATGTTTCTGTCACCCCGTCGGCCTCGTTGTTACCGCTTTCTTTTCTCCTTCTCTATCTCTTTCCCTCTCCGTCTCTTTCTCCCTTTCAGTCCTCTCTCCGAGGTGATGTCCTGTCTATTGTGGACCACGTCCAACTCCATTAAGGCCATTTCCACGCCACATTCCTCCCACTTGGCGCACACTCATACAGTCACACACTGTCACACAGTCCCCTCACCGCACACACAGTGAAAAACCATGACACCCTCTCACACTCACACTCAACTCCATCACCTTTACACACACACACACACACACACACACACCCTCTCTCTGTATTGTACCCACAGCCATGGTGTGTCTACTTCCCCCCCCCGCCTCCCCTCCTCTCTCTGTCTGGAACACATTACGTAGGCCAGTGGCTTGTGAGCGCTGACTGGGCCTCGGGGAAGAGAAACACAATTATTTCAGCCCTTGGCTATTCACGCAAAGGTGACAAAAGCTGGTATGAAGTATGAAATCCCAAAAGTTTCTCCCGTGCCGAGGCCGACAAATTGGGATTAATTTGCGCTCGTGTGCACGCATGTGTCTCTGAAGTTTTCACCTTTGCTCGTTTTCCCCATTTCTTAAATAGTTTGGAGAACTCAAAAGGCCTAATTTATTGTGTTAGAAAGAGGAGCGTGTGTGTGTGTGTGTGTGTGTGTGTGTGTGTGTGCTGAGAGTTAATTCTGAATAATATATGCTTTATAGTTAAAAGCTGGGAGGATGTAAATTAGTGTGTGTGTGTGTGTGTGTGTGTGTGTGTGTCACTGTAGGGAGGCGGGGGGGATTCTTAGTATGGGATCACACATTCACACACGCTTTCCAAATTAATTTAATCTAATTAATCGCCCCGAGGAGAGGCAACAGATGCTGGTGATTACCCCCCACGCCTGGACCCCACCCGATCAGACACACACACACACACACACACACTAGGCTCGCACTAGAGACGCACACACACACACATAACTATTACAACTCTAAATGCTGCCGTTTTCTGCCACGACACAGCTAAAATGTATTATTTTTGTTCATTGAAGCACATACAGTATTATGGGCTGAATAAGAAAATGAACACACACACACACAATATGGAGCAAATTACTCCACAGAGTTAAGCTCCCAGCTTAAAAATCAACAGTGTAAAAGGTGTGTGTGTGTCTGAGTGTGTGTGTTGGTGAGAAACTGCACCTGTGTCTAGAGGACTGTGTATCTTGGTGTGTGTGTCCAGTCGGTTGGGGTGCTCTGTGTGTGTGTATGTGTGTGTGTGTGTGGGTTGTAGGTGGCTGTGGAGGCCGGGTGGTCCCTCCTGTCGCCCTAATAGGCTTACTGGCCCCCTAATCCACACCACACCACCCCATCACATGGCTGGTCTGCTGACTAACTGCCACCACCACCATGAGGTGTGTGTGTGTGTCTCTAATGTCTCTGTGCAGGTGTCTTATGTGTGTGACTGTGACTGAGCGTGTGTGAGGTGGCGTCCAGTTGGGGGACTGAGTATTCTTTATTTAGTGTAATAAACACCATTGATTAGTCAATAATCCAGCTTCTTAAAGGGCCAATGTGAAACATTTCAGGGGAATCTATTAGCCCAAATGGAATATAATATTCATAACTATGTTTTCTTTAGTGTATAATCACCTGAAACTAAGAACTGTCGTGTTTTTGTTGGCATAGAATGAGTCCTTCATGTCTACATATGGAGCAGGTCCTCTTCACGGAGTCTGGCGTGTTTCTACAGTAGCCCAGGAGGGACAAACCAAACACTGACTCTAGAGAGAGACTTTCATATTTTGACCTTACCTGAAGGCCACCGTAGTTCTCCGAGTGTTAAACCGTGGTACCGCCAGCCGCCGTTTGACTTCCTGTTGCTCCTAAAGTAGTGTTATTATGGTATGGATGGCCTCTGAGCGAGGAGAATGGCGTTACCACAGTTTTGCACCCGGCGGCCCACGTTACCGCAGTCTTAAAAAGGGAGGAGTGAGCGGAGGGGTTACTCAGTTGGTTTCAACCTGCAACCACACCACTAGATGCTGCCAATCCGACACGCTGTTCCTTTAAATGTGAGAAGAAGGTTTTATATCATTGTGAATTAAATATCTTTGGGATTATTGGTCACACAGTAAAAACACAGATCACCTGAGTTCTGGGAACTCGTGTTGGGGCATTATTTTGTTATATTTTTAGATTAAAAGATGAATTGGCAAAATGAAAAAATAATCTACACATATATCAATATCGCCCTTTTCACAGCTTTACCTTCAATTTAACTATAGCATTAGACGCTAGTATTTTTAAGTACTGGCCCAACGGGCCACCAAGCCCCTAAATGTGGTAGCAACTGTATTTATTCAAGTTTCTCGACCAAAAACTGAATTTTACAAGATTACATTTCTGATAACGTTGTAATTTACCTTTGCTCAATACTCATTTCTACTGAATAGAGCATCATAATGTAACTCAATGGAACCTCCGTTAACGTTAGCAGTTAGCTTGTCTTATTTAACCGAGCAGGACTCTGCTGCTCACCGGCTGCTAACGGCTACTAGAAAGCATTAACGCCCTCATTTCAACTCCACAATATCAGCCGTTCCTCTTCCATTTGCTTTCAAAACAGGCAAAGAAACGGGCAACGTCCAACAAAAGTTCAGTCGCGCTGTGCAGCGCTTCAAAAGGGCATTCAGTCACCGTAATCTCATCGAGACACGCAGGCTCATTCTCAAGAGACACCTGATAAAACTTGGTGGCCACAGGGGGACAGCGGGCACAGAGTAACAGTTTGTGGCCTCGGGCCATCGGGCCATCGGGCCATGGCTAATGTCCAACCCTATCTATTCATCTATTCATGTCTCTTTTAGATTAGATTAGATTATTTATTAGCCACACGACCAAGGCCGGTGGAATAGTTTTTAATACAGTATGTTATTCCCTGCAGACAGATGCATAAATACAAATACATAAATTGACATCAGCAGACAATCATGGTAATAATGCACACACATACAGTACACTCATACACACAGGCTCACTCTGCTCTGTTCAGCTTTTAGCACTACGGCTGTCCTCTCACCGTATCTTCTATCTGTGTGTGTGTTTTTGCTTACATGCATGTGTTTGTTAATTAACTGATTAAACCGTTGCCCCTGATGATGTGGAGCTTTGCTGCTGTGCTTGCGTCATCTTTTTCATACTGTCTCTCTCTCTCTCTCTCTCTCTCTCTCTCTCTGTGTGTGTGTGTGTGTGTGTGTGTGTGTGTGTGTGTGTAGCTTTTGCATTTAGTCTCTTCATATTGTTTTGTCTTCTTAACTGTTTTTATCTTTGTCCTGTTTATTCTTCCGTCTCTCGTCCTTGTGTTCTCGTATGCCCCCTGCATGCTTTGTGTGTGTGTGTGAGAGAGACTTATGTTAGCATTGTGTGTGTGTGTCTGTCTTTACGTTTGCATGTGTGACTTTGTATTTGTGTGTTGTTGTGAGCGAGTGTGTCTTTGTCCCACTGGTCCAGGTTGTGACCTCGGCTTTCATCTCCTTAGTCTGAGGCTCCTGCAGCCCGCTGCGCTCCGCTCCCAGCCAACAACGCAGCAGATGTCACCAGACACTGCAGCAAACACACACACCGTGTCTACATAGGCACACACACACACACACCGTGTCTACATAGGCACACACACAGGCTCACGTCATGTGTACACATACAGTATATAATCTCACACCCAGACACACACATGCACATATAGATACATTTCTAGCCCAAACACACACATGCAGAGTCTGAACCAGCCCAAACAGGTTTTGTTTTGCCTCATACAGTGTGACGTCTGACCCCAAAATAAACATCAAAACACAAGTGTCACCTGGGAGACGTCCGTGTTACCTGTGTGGCCTTCACACGACAGACCCGACAGCCTGACTTAGTGTGTGTGTTTTGACTGGAGATGTTGATGTTACAAACTGCGGATCGCACCGTGTTTTCAATATTTAGCCAAAACTGAAATGGATGATGATGCATCTCACGACTGGGTAATATCTTGTGATTGGTTGAACAAAAGAGGGGAAGACCTACCTGCTGACAGTCGACCGTTAACAAGATTTGTTGTGTTTGTTGCGCCCTGCAAGCTAATATCCATATACTGTCTGTGGTCATCCGGATCAGTTTGTTTAATAGCATCTCTGCCAGTGAAGGAACTTTAGAGTCACAGTCTAAGCACATACGACTTTTATCTCAAAACAAGAGGCACAAATAGGAGTATTAAACTAAGTACGGTACTGCTTTAATGACGTTTGAGTCTCCATCTGCATGCTACCTGATACTGGGTGTTTTTAAAGGGATAGTTTGGGTGTTTTGAAGTGAGGTACTTATTCATAGTCAGTGTATTACCTACAGTAGATGACGGTCGGCACACCTCCAGTTCAGAGAAGCAGACAGGAGTACCAGCACAGGAGCAAAGCGAAGTACTGCTGTGGACGGAAAACATATGTTATACCCCTAAAAGAACATCCCACCTAAAATAATCAATATCAGTTTAAGTGTACGCTATATTTAGAATATTTTCAGAGGTTTACATTGCCGTAAAACAGCTATACAGTCTATGTTTCCGACAAGGAACTAAAGCCGGTATGCTCTCGCCAAAACAACCAGACAGGCAGCGGTTGACCAGCAACCCCCCGTGTTCTGCTAGCTAAATTTACAAGGTTTATCAATGAAGTCTGGTGGCTTTGGCGAGGGCTTTGGCGAGGGCTTTGGCGAGGGCTTTGACGGCTTCAGTTCCCCGTCTGAAAGGGCTGTCTGACGGCAAGGTAGAACAATGAAAATATTGTAAATATAGCGTACACTTAAACTGATATTGATTAGGTGATTTAGGTGAGCCTTTCTTTTAGGTGTCTAAAATCCATTTGACTGCTGCCCCCGTCCTCAGCAGTACTCTGTACGTGCTGGTACTCCTGTCTGTTTCTCTAAACTGGGGGGCGTGCTGACCGTCATCTACTCTAGGTAATGCACTGACTGTAGAAAGGTACCTCATACAACCTCACTTCAAAACATCCAAACTATCCCTTTTTAAAACAACATAGTCTCAATGTCTGTGGTTTGATTCCATCTGGGAACCTTTAGAACATGCAATCCCCCTCTCTTTCCTGAAGTCTGTCAACTATCAGAAGTTTAAAATGACAAAGAAGAGCTTTATTTAAAAAGGGTGAGAGACTAGATGTTAACTCAAAGGAAGCTGATTTCTGTTTCAGTATAATGATGACTGTTGTCCCGGGCCAAGCCGGTCCAGGCCCTGCAGGGTTTACCAGCTGACTGTGTACAGGCTGGTGTCACTCCTCCTGTTACTGCATCCTGTCCCCAAGCTGACCCACACACTAACTCACACACACCACAAACTCATACACACATTCACCTACAAACACACATGCTGGCAGCAGCAGAGGTGTCTACCGTATCAGGTATTTAGGTGTAAAATGAGCCTTGAACAGTGAAGTGAAGAAGAAGAGGAGGAGGAGGAGGAGGAGGAGGAGGAGGAGGAGGAGGAGGAGGAGGAGAGGGTGATTGAGATGCTGTTTGTTCAAGGTGTGCTCTATTTGTTGACTTGTATGTGTAAACGTCATCATGTCACTCATTGGCTTTTTCTCTTTTAAATTGTTCTGTGTGCAAAACCTGATGTGCAACTCCACATCCAGCATTGACCTGCAGCACTTCAAGATGCAGAACATCAATACAAATGAGCTCATGAACTTATTTGTTTCTTTATGATGCCATTTTCTAGTTCATGTCTCTCAATCTAACATTTTTAAAACAAGTTCTGAGAGCTACAGTCCTGATGTCTCATCGGAGGCTCTTAAGGCCTTTACACACCGGGGCTGTGACGAATAAACGGCACCAAAATGCAAAATACTCCTCGGCGAATATTTTGCATCAAAGCACTTCATACCGGCAGCGATTGTTCAATAAAAGGTTTGAATCGATTTGTGCAGGCAGAGGACCAACTACCGGGATCCTATTGACCCAGAGCTGAATTATTGTATAGCATAAGTTACTGTAATTTATTTCATTGAGTTTCCTTTTAGCATAATGCTCCGAGTGAATTAGCCCTAAACGGTTGTGTAGTGTATATGTCTAGGGCTTTTATTGTGAAAGGTAAGATCAGAAGGAGTGCATCTGGTCTGCGCTGCCTTTGTCAAGGTTGAAAGGAGTAATAAAGTTTGCCGTCTTGGTTCAGACTACGGAGTCTCCGTGTTGTTGTACACTATAGTTTACGTTTTGAACAGGTGTGTTCTGCACAGCGTGATCGGTTGATGACTTTAAGCTCCGAAAAACCCACCTCGTTCCGAGAAAAAAAATGAGGTTGCTTGTTTGCCACATAATACTTGTGTTCTGTGTGAAAGTATTCATGATTAAAACAACAGTTTGAGGTGAAGGCCTTTAGTGGTGACCACACCCTCCGTTATCAGTCACCTCTGAGGTCGTCCTCTATCACTTCACAGCGTCACATCCTGTCCTCCTCCTCCTCCTCAGTCGGCTCTAATCAGACTCTTCCTCATCCGTCTTCATCCTCTTCTCACCTTGTTTTGATGTCATGTCTTACGGATGATGGGTGGTCAAACTGTTCTGGTGGTACGACGACGAGCGGAACGGTTATTATCTCCATCTCTCCGTTATTTGTTTTTCCTCTGTGCGACTTAAGATGGCTGCTCGCGATGGAGACAGGCCTGTGTGGCCCGCAAAACACTGCCCAACGCAAATCCCCCTGTTTATCCACAAGCTTGACCCGCCGGGCCTGCGTGGGCGGCCCGTCGGCTCGCTAGATACGTGCCATGTGTGTGTGCGTGTGTGTGTTGGTGGTTGGTGGTTGGTGGTGGCGAAAGAATATGTGTGGAGAGGTTTGTGATGAACTTAGGTTAAACTTGTGTGTAGGGTGACTCCTTTGACATTATCTCGTCAAGATCCGCTCACAGTGGGTTCGTGCAAGAGTGTGTGTTTGTGTGTGAGCATTTTAGGAAGTGAACACACACACACACACACACACACACAGTTACTGGCAAACTGAGGCGACTGTTCTGCTAAGTGGCAATGAATAGGGTCTTGTGATGTGCTCTGATGCCAGCGCTAAGCCAGCCACTGACAGTTAGACTGATCCCCAAACATGTCTGTGTCTCTGTTTGGGATATAAATCTGTACCAGCAGTACCGCGCCCACAGAGGACGGGGTCAGGAATTCGAGGTGTCTCATAGTAAAGGCGTACACCCACGGGTGTGAAATGATAAAGAACATTATTACAGATAAACACAGTCTACAACATCGGCATCGGATTCAGCTCCTCTGTTTTAAAGTCCGGGTAAATTCAAATCACAGATTTGTTTCTAAACACATGGTAGAAAATAAGAGTTGAAAACATGAGAAGACGGTGAACTATAGTACTATAGTATATATGAACTATAGTACTATAGTATATATGAACTATAGTACTATAGTATATATAAACTATAGTACTGAATTGTGGAGTTAAACAGTTTTTCTCTATTTTCGTGTTCAGGATTTTTTTGGGCGGCCCTGAAACATCCTGAAGTCGTCCTTAGCATAACCCCTCCCCTCACACTATACAAGCACATGGCATCAGTGGTTCTGCCACTCAGTTACTTACCGCAGCCTACAGTTTGCTAGCAGTGGTGTACTGGCCATCTGGCATACCGACAAATCCCAGTGGGCCGTCAAAAAAGTTTTTCCTGGCCGTCTGGCCTCGCCTGTCTCTCACCACTCGCCCTCACTGTGTACCTGTCATTCTGGGTGTGCATGAGAACGTGCTCCACCGTAGCCTACACCGTCGCCTGCACCGTAGCCTGCACCGTAGCCTACATCGTCACCGACACCATAGCCTGCACAGTTGCCTACACCGTCGCCTACACCGTAGCCTGCACCGTAGCCTGCACCGTAGCCTGCACCGTAGCCTACACCGTCACCGACACCATAGCCTGCACAGTCGCCCGTACCGTCGCCTACACGTCGCCTACACCGTTGCCTACACCGTAGCCTACACCGTAGCCCACACCGTAGCCCACACCGTCGCCCACACCGTCGCCCACACCGTCGCCCACACCGTCTCCCACACCGTCGCCCACACCGTCGCCTACAACGTCGCCTACACCGTCGCCCACACCGTAGCCCACACCGTAGCCCACACCGTAGCCTACACCGTCGCCTACACCCAGCCTTTAAGCAACTCGGTATGGCGACCCCTTGCCCCCCTGTTAATGCTTGTTGGTTATGAGTCATCTCTGAAGGTTATGATCCTGTTTCACCATTTCTACGTCACTCCCAAAGTGATCATTGACTTTATGGCTCTTCCACAACGTGCGCTCTTCAATATGAGAGGGAGCTGTTTGTGTTTTTGTGAGATGCACATAAACAGAATCGGGGGAACCTTATTGTTCTTTCATGGAAAAGGAATTTCAAAGAACAAGCGCTCACCCATGCACACACACACACACACACACATGCATGCACACACACTAAGGCACACCAGCTCCTTATCCAATCCCTCCACTAATTCCCCCTTGGTAGAAGGTGTTCATTGTTTCTCTTCCATTCTAATCTCTCCCTCTCCTCTTTTTAAAATCCATATTAGATTCTCTTTGAGTTGGCCACAATCAGAGGCAGTGGAGCAGAGCATCACCCTGCTAATGCTCTTTGTCTCCCCAGATTTGTCACTTAGCATGGAGAGTACACCTTTGTCATGGAGCAGGGTGGGAGAGAGGCAGACTCTCACTTGGGGCAATTGTTTCTTGTCACAGGCCATCTTAACCCCCCCACCCCCACCCTCCCCCTTAAGCAAATCAGCTTTGCTCTGGATTAGAGTCCTATCATAGCTCTGTCAGATCTCAGCAGCCTGCCTGAAACAGCTAAAACAAACAGATCTTTAAACTGAGAATAGAGTGGATGTGGAGATTCTGATTCCCAAAAGTCCCCGTGTTGTCTTTACCTGGAAATCATCACTTTATCTGTGAAGTATAGAGGATCGGCTCTGAGATCTTGTTGGGAGTTTTATCAACCAAACCCATGAGCTTCTTAGCATCCTCTTCTCTGTTATCTGGTAGCTAAAACAAGTATCGCAATGTATCTAGGGATGTCCTGAATACCCTTTTTTGGGCTCCGGAGCCTCGATTGTAATCAAGTCACGAGGAGTCCACGAGTGCTGTTTTTACGCCTCGTGTGGACGACGCACAAACGCCTCTCTCCACGCTCAGCGTCTTGAGGGCCCTCTCCATCTACACGGCGGCGTTTTGCAAAAAAAAAAAAAAATCTGTCTGGAGCCGCAAAACATTTGATCATTGTGATGAAGGTAACACAGTTTATAGTCTAAGTATATAGTATATAAGTCTAATGCAGTGAGGGCCAAAGAGACATTGTACTACGGAGTATTAGGACCACATTGAGGGAAAAAACATCTGAGATTTACAGAATAAAGTCAGAATATTACGAGAATAAAGTCATAACTTTACAAGAAAAATAGTCGTAATATTACAAGAATAAAGTCATGTCAGGCCGCTGTCTCCGCGCATATTCACCGCCGATCCCAGCAGTGTCCAGCTGTAAGCCTGTGCGTGATGCAGCCTGTGGAGGCTTCCTTTCTGTCCGAACTTCGCATGTGTTTCACTATGACATAAGTAACGGCGATAAGGGCTTGTGGCTCGTGGCTCGTGGCTTGTGGCTCGTCTCCATGTCTTGACTCGGGGAGGACTCAGCCAGACATGTCTCCGTTCTCGGCTGAGATAGACGGCATAGCGCTGCAACACTCGTGTCTTTCGGTTTATTTAAAGGCATTCACTTTTGAAGGATTCTGTTATTCTACAGTATTGTTATTTGTTATTGAAGTTTAGGTGTGTTTTATGCATGTTTGTAATCCAGAGGGGTTAAAAAATCAACAAATATCTGAATACCAAAATTAAAAATCGTTTACCTACCCAACAAATGAATAACCGAATATTCCGGTGCAGCCCTAAATGAGTCGCTATGTTAGTTGCACATCATTGTAACTGTCTTCCTTGATATTAAAACAGATGCTTAAATAATAATTTAGTGGTTAAAGTCAGTGTAAACTGTCAGAAGAGAGGATGTAAAGCACTTTCTAACACTATTTTCATGACTGTTCTATGAGTAAAATCCGGTATTGTTGTTAGTTCGTAGCTGCCGGAGGTCATTTTCTTGCTTTCATGGTGACAAATTGAGCCAGATGTTGTCGGCACTTTATCAAAACGTATTTATTAAGTTTTCTGCAATAGATGTGTGTGTTTGGTGTCAGAGTGTGTACTATAAAGTTTAGAAGAAGTTGGGTGGTCGACCGTCGTCCTCAGTCATTCTGTTCCACACACACAACCTCTCCAATGTCTTTCATGGACTCATATCTCTCCAACTTTCTACACACATGGACACGATTTTGCTGGACAAGCAAACACACACGCCTCCTCCGCCGCTGTCCGCCACCGTCCTGATATCTGAACTGCTGCTTCATGCAGGGGGGAGTAATCAATCCCAGATACAGTAGCTCAGTGGCTGTGTGTGTGTGGTGATGTTATTGGACATTTTAGGCCTCTGTGATGGCCAGAGATGGTGAAATGGTGGGAAAAGTGATGAGCAGGCACTTCACAGACCGGGGATGAACTCCTGCTATAATCCCGTCGACCTGTCTCTCTCTCTCTCTCTCTTTCTCCCTCCCCCCCCTCATGCCTCCGTCTTTCTTTCTCCATCACCCCCTCCTCCTCATTTTCTCCATCCTCCCCCGTCTCTCTACTTTCCTTCCCATCAGTCTCCTTGCTATCCACCTCTCTGTCTTTC
>CAKAKR010065172.1:71085-104059 GCA_916700685.1 Adelosebastes latens
CCCTCTTCTTAAGTGTTTGGTGCATTTAGCAAATTCATTCATAACGTATCTACATGCGCTATTAGCTTAGTATAATAGCCGGGGTGTAATCTGCAGAGAGATATGGAGGTGGAGAGTTTTCTTCTCCTGATGGGCTGCTCTTTGGACGAGCTGGTGGTGGGGGGGCGATGGGACGTCATTATGTTCCCCAGCTAACCCAGCTAAAGCGACAAGGCTCAAATGTCAGCACGAAATGTCAAGTGGCCTCGCTAGTCAATCGCTCGCTTTCTTCTGTAGTTTTTTTATTATTTAATTATTGGTCTGAGCGAGGAGCGAGGTGGGAGAGATGGAGAGAGATGGAAGGATAGGAGGGTCAGATGAGATGTACGGCGGGGGGGGGATGAAAGGATGGAGAGGCAGGGAGACAGATTCTGATCGTCTTCGCCAGAACAATTTTAGGTTTTATGTCTCGTCCAAATGCTACTTGGAAAGTAGCTCTTGAGAACAGAATCTCCTCGGCTGGTCTGAGATTCACACTGTCAAGACTGCTGTTGACCCCACGTGCCAACTGCGTGAGCTCTTCAGCCCGTAATGCTCACTAAAAAGAAGGAAAGCCAGCGTTGAATATATACTTTGAATTAGTTATCAATCAGTTAATCAATCAGTTAATCTACTGGTTGTTTTTAAGGCATCATAATGATGGAAAAGTGAGTGTAGTGCTGACTGCTGTCATACGAACTGCATCATGAGAAAGTGCAAACAAGTTAAGAAACAAATATGCAGCAATATATATATTTAGAAAAGCACGGACAAAAACAGAAAACATAGGCAAATGCATGGCACGCACAAGGCACGCTTTAGTCGCACCGAGCGTGAAATCAAACACAAGGCTTTCATCCAGGAGACTGCTGTCTGTGTCCCGTGTGAAACTAAACGAGTAACGTCGACTTATTTTGTCACGCCAGTCGTTAGTTACGTGACTCTTTAGTGTCGTTTGTCCTGTGAGTCACGTGAGTCACTAGTCAGTGAAGTTAACCACGACCGTTTCCTAACCCTAACTAAGTGGTTGTGTTGCCTAAACCTAACTGGAAGTTTATTTTGAAAGGACATTATGCATATAACGAGCGTATATTAACACGCCGTCCCTAGTCCGTCTAAAAGTAACACAAGAGGGGGGAACCCCGTGCCGAGAAGCACTGATCAAACGGCGGTATTTGATGAGTTGGGAGTGAGAATGTGTTGAAATATATTCAGTTTGATATGATATTAGCAGAGAAAAGCAGAAAATCTCCATATTTGAGAGGCTGAAAACATCATTTACAGTCATTTTTTAATATGTTGTGATCACGCTATTAATCACAGGTTGTGGTTCTCAGTGATTTAAGGAACAGAATTGGCTGCTAGCACTGTTCGTTGTGTCGCCTCTTGACTATTTTCACCCACAGTAAGTTCAATTTATTCATAGTTTGAATGTAGCACACATGCCAGCATTGATTTAATGATTATGAATAGGGAGAATTGAAGCCACAGTCCACATTTACATGCGGTGTTGGCTGGCCCACAGATTTCTAGACCCTATTTGGAGCTTACATAGTTTCTCACTATATTACCAATAGCTTTACCGCTCTGTACTGATACCAACTCTCTCTCTCTGTGTGTGTGTGTGTGTGTGTGTGTGTGAATACCCTGCGGTCCTCAGCGATAAGGCTGAGATTGAGTTTTCCCCACAGAGCAAAGACCTCTCTCTGTGTGTGTGTGTGTGTGTGTGTGTGTGAGTGTGTGTGTGTGTGTGTGAAGACATCAGGAAACAGGCGATGTTAAGAGCTTGTATCGCTTTATCTACCGTACACGCCACGCCACGCCAGCGTGTACGTGTATATGTATATGTGCTCTCGAACCGGTGTTGTGTGAAAGAGAGCTAGCTGCTCCGCTTTGTTCGGCATTGTGCGCACGAGAGGATGAATCCTCGGGGCTCTATTCACAGCTCAGACAAGAAGGTCTTTTTCTGTGGTATAATAACACCAGCGTGTGTGTGTGTAGGTGTGTGTACAGTTACATGTGCTGTTTTTAGACGTCTAAACAGCCGAATGCCTGCTGCTCTTATTCCTCAACACGGTCTGTGAAGGGACAGCAGCGTCTGATCCTGAACTCGTATCAGTTAACCAGGAGAACGTGGCCGTTTCCTCCATCACTGAAACAGAAAAGAGGAACGTGGTATGTGAGTGGTATCAACACAGCGAGGAGGTGAACCGGTCTGCTGTTCACTGACAGCGTGGTGCTTCCGTCCGCCGGACAAAACCCATCACTTTCTGTTGGAGGGAGGGAGAGAGAGAGAGAGAGAGGAGGGGGGGCAGACAAAAGGCTGGAGCATCCCCAACTGTTTAGTTTCCATATCTAGCAGTCAGTGACAAGGCTTTCCGGCAGTTCTTATTTTCCACACACTGTGAGCGTACACACACACACACACACACACACACACACACACACACACACACACACACACTGTCACTGATTCTATAACTCTTATCACCTGGTCTGTGGCATATTCCCAAATTTCCAATTTGACTGCTAGCCCCCTGGCCCAGAGCACATCTCTGAGGAGGAGTGCAGCAGACATGGCTTCAGCTTGGACCTTTTGATAGGAAATATCAGGAAGGATTTCACAACTGAATTCACAATGAGGAACGCAGGAGGGCTACATGTTGTAGCTGGTTCTGGATCGAGCAGTGACCAAATACACCATATTATTTATCTGGATGTTGTTATCACCTGTCATTAGGAATGATTAAAGTCTTAGAATTAATTAGGGATGCACCAGTTGCAAAATGTTGTCCTGATACTGGCCAATAACCGATACTGATGTTTTTGTCGTCATTGATTTAGTTATTTCTTCCCCCGTTGGTGCCATGGAAACAAAGATCTCTTCATTATGAAAATAAAAACTGTCTTCACTCTTATGAAACAAGATTTACAATAACCTTCTCTCACATGAAAAACAGCTGCTTCAACAGCCCCTTGGCCTGTATACAGCTACCTACTCAGTGAGAGGAATTTATCATGTAATTAAATCAGCAGGTAACAACACAACATTTAGCCGGCACAAAATGAATGCATCACAACACATAAACATAAACATCGGCCACTGCCGTCTGTGAATGTCATCTTATTTGCCGATAGGCCGATTGCAGTCAACAAGGCGAAAATCGTCCGATACCGATGTTTGGTGGATAAATCGGTGCATTCCTAGAATGAATTATACATCAGTACTTTAATGAACCTTAAATACTTGTCGAGGTAAAACAAAGAACAAAAGATTAAACAAAAAGCGATTAGGTCTTTCAGAATCTCCTCACATTAAATTAAAAATACCTCTCTGCTGCTTTTCTTCTTGTTTTCCATTTGATCCCCTGCAGTTGAGTAATATGGGCCCATATTCACCTGAATGTGCTTCATCTCTCTCTCCAGGAGTCTCCGTCAGGGCGGAGGAAGGCCTTGGCCACCAGCAGTATAAACATGAAACAGTACGCCAGTCCGATGCCCACGCAGACGGACGTCAAACTCAAGTTCAAGCCGCTGTCGAAGAAGGTGGTGTCGGCCACGCTGCAGTTCTCCCTCTCCTGCATCTTCCTCCGTGAGGGAAAGGCCACGTAAGTCTTCTCATGTAACGCCTTTTCCTTCGCCAATTCTGATTCTTCCACTAGACCTAGAAGGGTGGACACATCACTGACGGAGCCTCTAAATCAGGGGAACAGGGACTGTCAGTGATTTGGCTGTTTGTACACCATTATGTACATAAATACAGAGTCCTCCCCCGTTGCTCTTACTGTACCAGTCTTTGCTTCGGTCCAGGCAGTGGATTGTGCGGCCTGCTATCTGCACAGCAGCGTCGGGTATCAGCGGGTGAAGCCAGGTCTCCGTTATTAACATCACGCAGCAGTCCCTGACAGACCGGTTAGCTGCCATCTGCAGCTCCAATTCGTCCATTTTGCGAACGATGGATCTGGCGTTAGAGAGTAAGGTGCTCGGTAGCGGTGGTTTGTGTGGATGCTTCTTTAGCCTAGTCAGCAGCCCCGTTTCTGCTTCCTCTCTCGGCGCCGCCTACGCCGCTTCTCGGAGCCGATAACAATCCGCGTAGACCCCAGTGATCTGGAGATGTCCGCCGGTATGTTGCGCGTCCTTTGAAAGTCGCTTGTAACGGCGGTACTGTGCTGTAATAAGTCTTGACGATTACACACATACTTTGCCTGACAAAACTCGACAAGCAAATCCAGCATTCACATAAATAAGCACCAAACTAGGAAGCGAAGAGCTTCTTGTAATACAGATGCCAGGTACAACACCGGTACCCACGCTGTAACTCTCTCAAAGGGACATGAATGTGCTTCTAGTAACTTCACCAGACTGACAGAAGCTTCTCATGGCTGGTTAGTTCAGACGTTGCTCCCTCACTCCTCTGTGGCACTTTTTAAATATGTTAGGGTTGAGGGTATTGTTACCGTTTTACAGAAGCAGCTCTTTCAGCTCTTTTTCATGTCAGTTCTAAGTGACGTTTTAAAAATGCTAATATTGAACATACAAGTCTTTTAGAAATGAACCAGACGTGATGTCCTCCGCTCTGTGAGGAATCCCATCAAGCTAATCTGTCTGGGTGTTTGTATTACTCTACTGAATGTATACCCTTATAATAAAAATGTATAAGAATACACACACACACATAATGTATGTACACACATCTCACACATCCATCTGTATTCTTTGATTGCACAAAGTTTAATTTACATCCACGCTCGTCTCATTCATTCTCACATCTTTGATATCACCAACTTTCATTTGAGGACTCCGACTCTCCATCGCCGTGTTTGTTATTCATTCTAATTTGATAGCAGCAACTTTCATTTAAAGACAGGCGCGGACACACACACACACACACACACACACTGAGCGAGAGCAGAGCAACAAGGCCTTTGTTGTGGCGCGGGCGGCGGGTCGATGGCGCGTAACCCTTGTTAACCCTTCGGGGAATGATGTCGACCACACACAAACAAACTCAATCACACCAGTTCAAATGAGCCTCTGGGCCCGGGAAACACCAAACACAGAGAACAGAGAGGAGAATACATTGATTATGATGGAGGGACTGAGGGGGGAGGACACAAGAAGACGACATTAAACACTGAAGGAATACTGTAGAAGTTGATGCGTCTGTGAATGAAGTGTTGGTTAGGGAGAATAAGAGATGGGTGGATGGGAAAGAGTGAGAACAGAGAGGTTGATAGACACAAATAGAGGTGGAGACAGAAAGAGAAGGATGGTGAAGTATGATGATCCTGATGTCATCTAGCTATAGGTTATGTGTGTTCCTTCTTCTTCTAGCTGATGCATTTTTATTTATTCATCCCTCCATTTATGCATTATATTTTCTCTCTTTTCATCACTAGGAACGGGGGAAAAAATCAATACAGCATAGTATCGCGATATTTTGCGTAGCAATATTGTGTCGACACACAGACGTCAAGTGTCGAGCTTTTATTATATAAAATATTAACCTCTTAACAAACGGCCGCTATTCTGTCTTTCAGAGGTTGTAGCGGCTCAGAGTTAAAGTTAGAGTGAAGATACTGGTATCATATGAAACTAGAGAACTTAAGGAATCCATCGGTACCAACCATGTCAGACTAGCTGGTCATGAAGGAGGCTAAACAACACTCCAAACTTACACTAAATGTTGGAGAGGAAAAACTGTCATGTCCATGTTCAAAGGGGTCCCTTGACCTCTGACCTCCAGATCAGTGAATGTAAATGGGTTCTATGGGTACCCACGAGTCTCCCCTTTACAGACATGCCCACTTTATGATAATCACATGCAGTTTGGGGCAAGTCATAGTCAAGTCAGCACACTGACACACTGACAGCTGTTGTTGCCTGTTGGGCTGCAGTTTGACATGTTATGATTGGAGCATATTGTTTTATGCTAAATGCAGTACCTGTGAGGGTTTCTGGATCAATATCTGTCATTGTTTTGTGTTGATAATTGATTTATAATAATAAATATATACATACATTTGCATAAAGCAGCATGTTTGCCCTCTCCCATGTTGATAGGAGTATTAAATAATTGACAAATCTCCCTTTAAGGTTCATTTAGAACAGATAAAAAATGTGCGATTAATCTGCATTAATCATGAGATTAATCTCAATTAAATATTTGAATTGATTGACAGCCCTGATCTTATTGCAATACTCAGCATATTGTAAAATGTTTAAAATTGCATCGTGACTTAAGTATCGTAATAATATGGTGTCATGGTGCCTCTGGTGATTCCCACCTCTAGTCATCACCATAGACATGTCTTGTGTTTTTAAACCATTATCTGTGTATTATACTGTATGTATTATACTGTATGTATTATACTGTATGTATTAATGTATTATACTGTATGTATTATACTGTATGTATCTGTTTCTACCTCTGAATGAACACAAGTTTCTGTCTGTGTTGGGTGTCTATTTATGGTCCAGCGATGAGGACATGCAGAGCCTGGCCAGTCTGATGAGCATGAAGCAGGCCGACATCGGCAACCTGGACGACTTTGAGGAGGAGAACGAGGAGGACGAGGAGAACAGGGTTAACCAGGAGGAGAAGGCTGCCAAGATCACAGGTGAGAACTGACACAGAGCCCCTTTTATATATATATATGGTTTTATATGAGCTGAAGCTGATCAATCAGCTGGAATCATCCAACAGACATGAGCACAGTATTATGTTTACTACTGGTTTCCAGTGATCACTCTTTTCCTCTGCTGTCAGTCAAAGCTCCGTTAATGGTAAGTCATTCTGCTGTACCAGCTATTGTTGCAGGTAGCAAATCAACATGACATGTAAAATGCTCTAAATGTCAGTCTTATCTTCCTAAACTGATAACTCGGTGGATGAAACCTCCGGTATAACGATAAGGACCAAGGCTTCAGTGGGGCATCAACTCTGCTTCCTTCTTGATTTCTTTTGTTTTCTGCGTCTGTAAGTGTGCATGCTTGCATACATCAGATTATAAATTCATGAGTTTCATTGACAGTGTTTTGTCTTATTGGTTAAGCTTTCCCCCCCTTCCCCCCATTACTCCGTGTTCCTTGCTTTCCTCCTGTGTTGGTGGACTCGTCGCCTGACGGTGGCTTCCATACATACAGTACATGAGGATTCATTGTGCGGTCTTATGTCTGGGCCCCGGTGCTTCCTGCTTTGCTTAATCCAACTTTTTCTTCATGTTAAGCTTCATGCTTTCCCTCCTTTCTTTTCCCTTCCCTGCTCTTTGTCTCATTTATATGTATATGCATTGAGCGCCTACAGCGATGCTTCACTAGCGTGCTTCTCTGAATCAAAGGCCTGAATCAAGCTGCCAAACATCCCCACTATCACACCCCTCCCCTGGATGCTGTTACCTTCCCAACAAGCAGGCAACACTAACACTAGACTAACCAACGCAAACATATGTTCTCTTTTTATCTGTTACTTACAGTACGTAAATAATGAAGAGAGAATATATTACACCTAAAAAGGATGTGTTCTACATCTTCATGAATATATATTTTGTGGGTGTATTGGTTGTGAATTTGAGGATGTATTTGTGTGTGTGAGTGTTAGATGTGCTGCCTACCAAGGTAACCAGCTATGAAAGCTTATTGAATAACATGCAATGTAAAATGAAAGACACTTTTTTTTCAACCTTTACCTGTTAGTGTTTACGCACTACCGAGTTGGTACAGTGTTTCAAAGACAGCAGGTTACGGTGAGGAAACTTGACAACACCTGTGTTACTGATTACACCAGACATTTTACAAGAAGAGATTGCGCTGAATATATGTAGAGCGCTTCATTTGATCTTTAAGTGGATGGTCTCTCTGGTCGAGTTTTCGCTGCAAAGCCGCAGGTTTCCAGCTGATGCCGCTACGCCGAGCACACCAGCTGAGCAGACACTTTCATTTTCAGTTTATATTAGCATCTATCGTCCGACTATATATTGATAACACACTTAGTAGGCTTATTTTACAGTAAGAGGAGTTTTTAATGTGATGAACGCAGGGTCTGAAATTAGCACCCGCCACCCGTGAAATCATCAGGACATCCGCCACTTTTGCAGGCAGGGAAAACGGCAGTGATGGGAATAGAGAACCAGTTCCTGGTTGTCTAAGTTCTTAGCATCTCATGCCTCCGTGTCTATCGATTCCTCTTATTGATGCTTTCCGACAGTTACGCTGCACAATGACGCATACGCACGCTGCATCATGTTTCAGTTTGTTTTGGACCGGAGACACGGTGAACAGAAGAAAAAGCTCTCAACAGCATGACGCTACTAAACCTGAGGGGATGCATCCTATTTGTCCCTGATAAAGCGACACTGTGAACAACAAACCTGTGTTTAAAATCAGCAGGAGGAGAGTTAGTAACGTTATCTGTTAGCAGACGTTAGCAGCACAGTCCTGACTGGATAAATAACGGAGCTACTAACGTTAACGGAGGTGCCATTGAGTTATTATCATGAGGCGTTCAAAGTCTGCTCAGGAAAAATAACTATTGGTGAAGGTAAATTACAACGTTATCATGATGTAACGTTTTCTGTGTTAAATATATCGAACATTGAATGACATCAGATCTAAAATGTTATTCCTTCATTTAGCGCAGAGATTTCAAAAGTGGCAGATAACATTTCTGAGTGGCAGACAAAAATAATACTTGTCTGGAAAAAGTGGAAAAAGTTAATTTCAGACTCTGGATGAACGAGTACGCTGACACGTCAAAAATAACTAAATAGGTTTTATTTTAATTTTAAATAAGCACGGTGCAGGCGGCGGGCCTGTTAAGTAATCGGTGTATCCCCGAACATCGTGTAACAACGTCTACCATGGGAAGCCTAGCGTTCAGTTTGAAATACAGTATTTACATTCATATCAATGTACACAAGTATCAGTTTATGTATTTGGAGATATACTGTCGATCAAGTACTTCTGTCCAAGGTACTTAGCATAACATATACCACACTCTGTAATAGATTTACTCTTTTTAACTCTGTATATTGATGTGTTATTGTGTGTTTGAGCGTGTGTGTGTGTGTGTGTGTGTGTGTGTGTGTGTGTGAGCGTGTGAGTGTGTGTGTGTGTGTGTGTGTGTGTATTTCTTGATGGGATGTGTTATTTTGCCTTGTTCACTGCTATTCTTCCTTCCTCCCTTCCTGTATGGCCCTGTCGTTTACAGAGATAGTAAACCAGTTGAATGCCCTCAGCTGCTTACATGATGATGATGATGATGACTATGATGATGATGGTGTCCTTAAGCGAGCACGCAAAGCGACCGCTAAGCCTGCCGCTTCCTCCCAAGGTCTTTTTTCACCTTTCTTTCCCCTTCCTCTCATCCTGACTCCTCTGTCATCGTTGTGTCTCCTCTACACCGTGTCACCGTCCATTTCCACCATTTCTGTCCGTATATTTATTTCTCTTACTCCTTTCTTTTCCAGCTTTCCTCTCTTTTAGTTTCTCTCTCTGTCTTTGACTCTAACGTCCCATCCCCCCCCCCCCACCCGATCCTCCTCGACATTGATATTGTGATCGTGATGTGGTCTTCCGGTTTATCTCGGTCCATGTGGTGATGTGCTGTACCGGGTGTTGTTGTGAACACATCAGTTGGTTTTCATCCTTTTGGTTCCTTATGCTTTGTGTTTTTTACAGTGTTGTCCTCCCTGTTCTTTTACTGCAATTGGTAGTGAACCAGAGTAAACAAACTGTTCTAACACCAAAAAAAACATCTTCTCAGGAAGACAGAAATTGTTTTGCTTTGTTTTGTAATTGGAATGAAGTGTATTTGTTTTCAAATGAAGTGTGTGTTGGATCTGTGGTATTCTCTCGGGGCCTCGACATGGTGAGACGTTTCACAGCGACAAAGTAATCCATTGCTAAGTTAGATGTAGTCAGGTTGAGTTAGTGCAGCGGTCAGCAACCTGCGTCTCTTCAGCTCCTCTCCAGTGGCTCCCTGTGGATGTTTAAAAGAATCAGTGGAAATGAATAACTGTTTTTTTGTTTACATTTTCAATTTTATTTATCATTGTTGTAGGTCTATGGTACGACGGTACGACGGAGTATTAGAGCCACATTGAGGAATCTGAGATTTAGAGAATAAAGTCATAATATTACGAGAATAAAGTCATAATATAACGAGAATAAAGTCATAGGTTTACGAGAAAAAAAGTCGTAGTATTATGAGAATAAAGTCATAATATTATAAAGTAATTTTTACGTGTTATTTTCTTTTTTTCTCGTAAAGTTATGACTTTATACTATTATATTATATTACGCCTTTTTCACGTTAATTTATGACTTTATTCTCGTAACATTACAACTTTTTTTCTCGTAGTATTCTGACTTTATTCTGTAAATCTCAGATGTTTTTTCCCTCATTGTGGTCCTAATACTTCGTAGTACATTGTCTCTTTGGCCCTCACTGCATTAGATTATATACTATATACTTAGACTATAAACTGTGTTACCTTCATCACAATGATCACATGTTTTGCGGCTCCAGACAGATTTTTATTTCTCTGCCTAAAATGTCTCTTTAGATAGTAAAGGTTGCTGACCCCTGGGCTAGTGCAACACAACGTTTTCAGTCTCGCCCTAAAGACTAAACTACCTCGTTTCTCTGGCTAGTTCCTCATCAATAGTTCAGGGTTAAACGACTCACTGGAAGAACTGATCATTGCGTACATTGTAATCTGCGGTGCATCGTGTTGGCTTTCTGTAATACAACACAAAACCCACAACTTAGTTTAGCACCATCTAGAGATGCATCGATTTTCTAGCCGCTTTTCCACCAAGCAGTTCAGTTCAGATCAGTTCAGTTCAGTTCAGTTCGTTACACATTAGAACGCTTATTTATCACGTTTCCATTAGCAAAAAGTTGTGGACGGTACCAGTAGAACCGCTCCATTCTCGGTACCGCCTCGGTTGAGGTTCCCGGCGAGCTGAGCCGACACTAGAAGGTGGAGTTAAAACACTGCAGACCACCGATTGGTCAGAGAGAATCATCACTAGTGCGACACGGGACATCCTGCACAAACCCGCCGGTTTTAAATAGCCAGTCAATAACGACCACAATTTTTAATTCACTTGACCCAGATTTTAAAAAGCTCGCAGAACTACGGCACACACTTGTTCTCTTTATATATCCGTGCGTACACTACGCTCGAACAGTAAGGGTGGGAATCACTACAGGCCCCCGATACGATATTATCACTATACTTAAGTCACCATACGATCTTAATGTGATTTTAAACATTTTGCGCTGAGTATTTTGATGTTCTATTGCAATTTATTACCCTTTTTTCAACTGCAAATTATGCAGCTTGTTAACATCTGTTTTATCCAATAAGATACAGTTTTCACTCTGTTCATCTCATAGTTTACATTCACACATCTGGAGGTCAGAGGTCAATGGACCCCTTTGAAAATGGCCATGCCAGGTTCTCCTCACCAAAATTTAGTGTAACTTTGGAGCGTTATTTAGCGTTTAGCGTCTTCCCGACAAACTAACATGACATGGTTGGTACCAATCAATCAACCTGACGATTCTCTTTCTTTCTAAACATCAGAATTGACAGCATACGCAACATTTTTGTAACTTTCCTTACATGGAAAATTGAAAATCAAATGATATGTTGCTTGGACGGTGAACAGTCAAAGTCAGATGTAAATACACACACATGCACACTTTCCATGGCCTAAAATTGGTCATGAATGTTGTCAGTAAGAGGCAAAGGAAAAGTGCTGCACCTCTTATCAGCTCCCACCACTTCACACAGACACCCTACATATAGACCGAGGGACACACACTCACGTACACGCAGCACTTTCTCAGACTCTCACATCGCTCTCAGCAGCACTTCTTGGCATCTACCTCACACACATTTAGGCTCTTTTCAAACTGACCAACACCCTGGCAGCGTGCGATTCAGCCACAGTGAGGATGATGAAGATAAAGCGGTCAATTCTCCGCCTCTCCAGCTGGGATCTCTGTAGCAACTCTCCCGCCGCCTTCGCCGTCTCCCCCGGTAACCCTCAATACCACGCAAATTTTTCCCAGAATGCCACTGCTGTACATGCATTGAAGGAGCACAGAGAAGTTTAGGCAGCGCAAGGGATTACTTCCAGGAGACTGAATGGTTCACTCCAAAGTGCAGATATCGGTGAATGTTTGTGTTCATTTCATTTTGTGTTGTTGTGTAGCTGTTGTTGTTGTTGTTGTTGATGATTCTGCCGTCTGTTGTTCGTGTTCATGACTTTATGTTTGACTCCGTGGCAACAGAGCTCATCAACAAGCTGAACTTCCTGGAAGACGAGGACCAGGAGGCGTCTCTCGCCATGTGCTCGAATCCCTTTGACGACCCCGATGACGACCTTCATCCTAACCACCTCAACCCGTTTGGTGACCCTGAAGAGGACGGTATGTTTCAACTGATTTTAGGCTTATTATTACGTCATGTTGCCACAGTATACGTGTTTATTTGGGGAGTGTCAGCAGAGTGACAGGTGATACCAGTTGAAGGTTTTGGACGTGCACATACCTTGAATGTGTGTAGTCAACTATAGCGGGAAGGCTTCAGCGCCTTCAGTCAGACAGCTAAACCAATATTTTTGTCTGACCACCTGAGCAGCCAGGTGTATTAGTATGGATTATTTGTTTTTGAGTGGCATGCTCCCGCACACACAAAGCTCCCACTTTGATGCTTGTTTGCTTGTTTAATCTGAACCGTGTTGTCTGTGTGAGGCGAGGATTTTGCTTTCTTGTGTACATGTTTTTTTTAAATATATATTCTTACACATCTCTTGTGTGGCATCCTAATCTTATTAAACCAGTATTGAAACTTAACTTAGGATTTCATTAGTTTTGGGGGATAGTACGGTTGCTATTTTTTGATTCAGTAGCAGCTGTGTGTAGGTATGCATGTGTGTCGGTCCCTGTGGATCTGAGCACACAAAAAGCATGTTTTAATTGTTAAAGAGGACCTATTATGCTAATTGTCAGGTGCATACTTGTATTTTGGGTTTCTACTAGAACATCTTTATTTGCTTTAATGTTCAAAAAAACGCTCCAGCTCCGCTTTAACTAGCTTTGATTTAGGGCGTGCCAAACTAGCCGCTAGGCAGGGAATATGCAAATGTGTTACTTGGTGACATCACCACGTTAAGGAGGAAAAGGCGGGACTTCAAGCAAGGCGTTTCAGACAAGTTCAGGAGGATCTAAACCAAGTCCAGTTGCTGCTGATTTAACCCTTACTCGGATTCAGGAGCAGTGTTTCTGTGGGGAGAGAAACTCTCTTTGGTCTGGACTTTGGGCTTTGTAACTTTGCAGACCTTTTACATGCACAAAAAACTATATGACACATTAAAGGAAAAGGAAAAAAAGCATAATAGGTCCTCTTTAAATTGAGCAAAGTTGTACTCATCTTTTTTGGTCAGATGACAACTATGATAGAACTATAATCTTAAAACTCAGGCTCCAACAAATAGTGAACTCTTGAAAACCAAATATGGTTTACTGCAAAATGCAAACGTTAATTGATATTAAGAGATGAATGTCGACATCTGATACTACTGATATCAGCATAATAAAACAATCCAGAGGGAATCCACAGGTTGATTTATGGCTCAGCTATTTCTTTATAAGGTATTTTAAAAAGTAATGTGAGAAAGCAGATAGGCAGGAGAGTCCATAATGCTTCGCTGGTTACCAGGACTACTGTCACATTTACTGAGACTCCCCTCTGCTGCCCAGCTCTCTTACCCAGCGGGGTGACAAGCAACCAAAGCTCTTGTCAAATAAAGAAGCTACTGTTGAGTAATTGTAACTTTTAGTGTTTGTGTCTTGTATAGAATGTGTTGTTAACGCTCTCTCTCCTCTCTGTTCCCAACAGAACCCCGGGTCCAGCCGCTGTTCAGGCAGCGGGTCGATGACGATGATTCCTTCTACGACCACGAATCCTCCAATCCGTTCGATGAGCCGGATGAACCCGAGACAGAAACACCCCACCCTGGGAACCCCTTCGATGAGCCCGACCAGGACCAGGACCGGGACCGGGACCAGGACCAGGACCAGGACCAGGACCAGGACCAGGACCAGGACATGGACCTCCAGCTGGACCCAGAACCCCCCAAACCCAGGCAGAGGAAAGGAGTCCGGCCCGTCGACATGAGCAAGTACCTGTACGCCGACACCTCTCGCAACGAGGACGAGGAGCTCGACGAGTAAGATTTGATCTCTTCATCATCAGCTGACACAGGAAAGGGTTAAATATGTGAACCCTGACAACACATGACCTGATAAAGAAGAGTGGACACCTTGCATGTTTTTAAATTTCATTAATCACTTGCATTGGCACAATAAAAGGAGCCCTGAAGCCCCTTTCTGTATGACCACAGTGCATTTAGCTGGAGCTGCAGCGATTAGTCGTCAAATCGCTTTCGATCATTTAATCATAGTTAAAACTATTTTTCATGCAAACATGTCAGAAAATGCAGTTTTCAGCCTCTCAAATATGTACATCTCCTGCTTTTCTCTGTTTTATATCACATTAAAGTGAATATCTTTGGGTTTTAGACTGACTAAACAAGACTTTTAAAGACATCATCTTGGACTTTGACCAACATGTTATAGACCAAACCGTGTCAGAGTAGAGAAGCCTACAGTATGTACACTTCCCTAACCTGTTGAGCAGACTAGCCTCCTGACATGGTTCCTGTGTCTGTGAGTATCCCGTACTAGAATCAGTCTGGAAGGATCAAGCTTGGTTACTGTTGGCAGGCCATGCCATGCTAGACCCCCCCACCCCCCATCGGGGCAGAGCGACGAGGCAGCTCTTTCAACGGGAACAAGGGCCCTGTTGTTTCACTGCATTCTTTAAACTTGTCTCCCTCCTCTGTCTTCCCTCCCTCCCTCCCTCCCTCCCTACTTCATACTCTCCCTCCTCACCATCCTCCTTCACTTCCTCCCCAGACTCTGCTCATTTCTATTTCACCTTCCTCCTCGTTCATCTGTCTCCTCTTCACAAAACAGAATCAATCAATCAATGACGGCAGAACTGGTAGTCACACTGAGCGTTGAGAAATAATAGAAACAGATTTTTGCTCCTCATTTTGCAGAGGTTTGGCTTTTATAGTTAAAGAAAGCAGGCTGTTAAAGAGGGGACATCTGTTACCACCTCAGCAAGTTTTCATGATCACATTAGGGCTGTTGCAGTGAAGGAATTTCCCCTGCGGTGAGGATGATTGGTTCAACAGCGCGATAAGCGTTATTATTATTGCCCCTTTTTTTTTGCAAATTGCTTAATTTATCCTGATTTTAGTGCTATATAAATAAGCTTTATTGTTGGGCTATTATTATGTATATTGTTGCTTTTTAAATGACAAAGATGAGAGTTTAAATACTAATTAAATACTTATTTATTGTTTAAAGCAGAACACAGCTCAGCTGAGCCGCGTTGGTTGTGTCTGGTTGATACAGAATATCCGTAGAAGTAAAAATGTCGGCAGAAGGTAGAATACTTCTCTGGATGAAGGGAAGGCTGAAGCATGTAGGAGAGAGGACGGATCTGCCGGTCTATGTAGATTCATTTCTCCTCCGTTGTTGTTTTTTAACACTTTTACTGTACATGTGGGATGTGACGGCTGGTCTTTGTGGACGGTTTGGTAAAATAGGAGTGACGAGCACAGCATTTTATCCAAAGTTGAACATTTTTTAACTCTCGACGACCAAAAAAAAAACCCGCCAAACATGCAGCACTCAGCTCGGCCTGCACGATATGAGGAAAATCTGCAGTGTGCGATTGCATTGTTCAATATTGCAATGACGATATGACTTGTGATAAATAAACAAATATTGAAGTGTGCATATTAGCTATACATATATTTCAGATATAACTAAGGATAAATGTTGTTTGTAGAGCAGCAACAGTAATGTTTCCAACAGGAAAGTCACCACTCAGAGCTTCGTCAGGCTGCTGCCGTTTGTAGCATGGTGTAAATACGCCACGCTCCCACTGCAAAGAATTTAAAAAAGAAAACAACGTGATCATAGCGGCTGTGGCGGTCGCTTGCAATCCTCTGCAGTCGGCTTGTCAATAGCGCGGTATTGCGACAGCCCTACATAACATCTAATCAGTGACGAAGAGCTGTAACTAAACGTGGTTCTGTGGGGATCCCTCCTCTGCAGACGAGTGGCCGTGTCTAAAGTCTAAATGTAAACTTGCAGGTTTCGGTGTGTTGAGTGAAGCCGTCACACAGATGGCCGTATGTTTTAGTCCTCTGGGCTGTCTAAAGACAGACAGGTTATTGAGTGGCGTGTTTCTTTAGCTCCGTCTCTTACACCGGGAGCAGTTCTCTGCAGAATAGAGAGTTCAAGAGGGCAGCGCGCTGTTTTGACTGGAGTCCTTTCACATGTCTTTTAGCCAGCGCTGGTCTGTTAGAGCTGCTCTATAGACCCGCCTGCTTTTCTTCTCTTCCCTCTGCGTATCGCTCTGCAGTCAGAGGGACACGGAGCAGCTCTAACCTTCTCTTTCAGACAGATACCTAGTCAATCAGCTTTTTATTCTCTCTCACTCTCACTCTCACCCCCCCCCACCCTCTCCATCCAATTCTCCTGTTTGTTTAGGATTGCTTGTTGCATGTTGAGTGAATGTCTCAAGGCCGTGCCCCTGCTTTCAGTGCCACAAGCATGCCTGTATATTGATAACACTCTGGTATGTGTGTAGGAGTGACTCTGTGTGTGTGTGTGTGTGTGTGTGTGTGTGTGCGTGTGCGTGAGCGCGTGCACGTGTCTGTCTGTCAGTAGTCCACCTCGGCCAGTAAGGATATGAGGTCACACAGACCTGACCTCAGTGCACCTGCATCTTCTATTACCTTCCCACCACTCGTCTGTGTTGTTCATTGTATTAGACCAAACTCTCGCTTCTCAATTTCCTCGTGTTTAACGAAACAATGGCTTTAAATAGTGCTGAGATGTTTTAATGAGGGCTGTCAATCAATTAATATTGATTTAATTAATTATTTTTTTATGATATTTATATTACATTTTTTATAGGGAGAGGGAAGAAGGGAGGAGGAGGAAAGAGAGAGAGAGAGAGGTTTTGAATTTCATCTTTTGAAATATTTCACCTTCACAATTTGAAATGCATCGATGCAACATGTTGACATCCGCATTGTACTTTTTACTCCACTACATTTGTCAGACAGCTTTAGTTACTCTTCAGATTATCATCCTCTTCCCGTCCAGTTTGGTGCATCATCACAAAGCTGAAAACAACATAATGACCTTAATATAGACCATGATGCATTGCTGCAGATTAAACTACCCAGCAGTATATAAAGGAGTTAAAATAGTAAAACATGACAGGGAACATTTTACTGCAACATCAATACTTTAAGTTCTTTTAACTACGTTTAGCTGAAACATACTTTTACTTCAGTAAGGTTTTGAGTACAGGACTTGTACTTGTAGTGGAGGATTTTCACAGTGTGGTATTAGTACTTTTATTGAAGTAAAGGATCTGAATACGTCTTCGACCACTAGTAGCCATGTGAAACAATGAACTATGTGTTGTATTTATTACACTGTTTTCTTATGTATTTTGTTTTGTATAAATCCACATTATATGTTAACAAACACTGTTGGTCTTTGAGGCAAAAGGTCATATAAATCTTAATAATTTCACACTCCTTTATCTATCTGTGCACATCTCTATAACTTCAATTTAAAAGAAACATGGCAGTCTGTGTCAGGTCTATGTTTTTTATCTTTCTCTCGTCTGCTTCCCCTCCTTCCTCAGATCCAACCCCTTCTACGAGCCAAGGACATCGAGCCCCGTCGGCGGCCCCTCCCTGGACGTGGGCGGCGGCCAGAAGAGGAGGGCTCCCCCGCCCCCGAGTTCCAGCCTTGGCCTCGGTCCCAGTCCGCCGGCTCCCAGACCCGGCGCCGGTGGCCCAGACAGGGAGAGAGCCCAGCCGGTCGGGCCCAGCCCGGTCGCAGCGGTGATGGGGAGAGAGCTGGCCTCCTCCTCCTCCCCCAAGGTAAACAGGCCTCACTTGAACCTAATAATTACTACGCAGACACGTGAGACAACAAAACAACAAATACAGTCTAGCCGTCTCAGCTGTGTGTTGTAAGAGGCTGTTCTCATACACCGGTCGGAGCTATACCTACGAAAAGTATGCGTATTTAATCCAGGTTATTGTGAACCAGGAAGTATAAAGAGCGACAAGAAACTCCATGTAGTGAGGAGGTTGGGGTGGATGGGTGGGTCTAAAAACATTGACTGAACATTGATTTATTAGTCAACTTCCGTACTTAAGTAATGCCACTCCCATAGTTACCACCATCTTCTCCTAAACCTAACTAAGTAGTTTCCTGTGACGACGGAAGTTTATTTTGAAAGGACTGTATGTATGTAACAAGCGGAAATGAACACGTGTTGCTGAACATTCGTCGGGGAATGCACGGAAAATGAGGAATAACTTTTAGTAACATATCATAAGAACCGTGGTATGAGAACACGTTGGTTGCAGTCTGATGGTTGATCCGTAGTGAGTTGGGAAGATAAGATCGGATCAGATATTCCTTTAGTAGTCCCACAGTGGGGACATTTGCAGTTTACAGCAGCAAAGGGGATATATAGTGCAGAAACAAGAAGCATCAGTAAAAAGCAAGATACAGAACAGTAAAAAAAAAAAAAAGTAGACAGACGTATAAAATAGGAACAATTTAAATAGAAGGGAATATAAAAATAGGAACAATATATACAGTATTGACAATAAACAGTATTAACACGATTGCACAAGTGGAAAATTGATATTGCTCAGTGATTGGAATGAAACTTCCCTGAAAGTATTGCACAGTATGAATTGAAGTTACACCTGAGTACTACTGATATTGCAGTCAGTGTACAGTATAGTGCATTTGGAGGAATTTAAATTTCTACTTGTTTTCCCTGAGCAAGTATTGAAACCAACCTTCCTTTAAAACACAAGGCAAATGGTAAATGTTGCCTGAACACAGGCAGCTGTACAATAACTTGTAACTTCATTATGATTCATATCAGAAACAGTGATCGATCCAGCCCTAAACAGAAGAGTCCTTTTTGGCAGTAGTTGAATAATGGTCAGAGTTTAATGACTTAAACATAAAATGTATGCAATGAACATGATGTGAATGTAACGTGTTGCTTCTTAGCAGTATTTAGATAGAAGAGATGCCTAGAAATCCACAGTGTAATTTAAACACTGGTCCATAGTGAATTCTCTCTATATATCTATATCAAATAGACATCCAAAGACAGTTTTAAGTTTGATTTCATTAACCCCTTCAGGTAATCTCTATAAACAGATTCTGTATTCACATGTAGAATCTGGAGGCAACAGGACAAGATGTTGGTGTTTGAAGCGTTCTGGTTTCTGTTTGTAGTCTTGGTAGTATCGACCAATCACGTTAGAGCAGGCTTTGGTTGAATGCAGGTGGACATCCGTGTGGAGAGCAAAAGAGGAGGAACGCATCGGCCGAAATGCAATCTGGGAACCTACCGGCTATTGTCTGATGATGATTTAGCTTTTTATTGGTTTCAAATTAGATTAACTGGTGAAACAATCCGGTCGTACACGTCGTCTCTCAACTCTTAATTCCAGCCCAGAGAGTCTTCTCCGTCGTCAGACCGATAGACTAATGGATTCTGAGATCGCCCTACAGGAATGTTTGTCACATGACCAAAGTTTCAGTTAGTTAATTATCAATGTAAACATTTTATTCAGATAGTAACACAGATATTTTAACATAAACTGAACCCTAAAATCCCAGAATTCCACAGCTCTACTTCCTATTCTTCATTTTGACTCCTTCTTTGTAGCACGTGTTAGTATTAGTGAGTGACTTGAAGCATTTCGTGTGTGTGTGTGTGTGTGTGTGTGTGTGTGTGTGTGTGTGTGTGTGTGTGTGTGTGTGTGTGTGTGTGTGTGTGTGTCTGTGTGTGTCTGTGTCTGTGTGTCTGTGTGTGTGCGTGTGTGTGTCCACCTCCAGTGGTCCTTACATTAGCTTTTTTTCCGCCTGCACAATCCCATCTCCTGCCCCATTCTCTCTGCTCATCAAAGTCCCCGGCTCCTCATCTGAATGTAGGTATTTGTTTATTGGGGTGTTTTGGTATGTTTATTTATTTATTTAAATTAGGTGAATCATGGCTGGGTCTAATTAAATGGCTGATGGTCACACACACTCACGGCAGGAGTCAGACCACTGGTGGGGAATGATTGGCTGGGGGGTTAAAAATGAGTGTGTGTGTGTGTGTGTGTGTGTAGGAGCTCAATGAGCCTATGTGGGGCTTAAACACAGGAGGCTTAACTACAGCAGAGCGATCACAAGGGGGTGTTGACCCCCTGTGTGTGCACACACACACACACATGCAAACACACTCTATACAGTTACTTGTACACACACACACACACACACACAGGTCCCTCCTCCCCATGCAGCTGGCTAGCTGACTGTTTTAGTGTAGCTGGGCGGTGACGCTGGCCGTCCATGTAATTATGGCACAGTGCCTTTATCACCCAGCTGCAGTTGCCTGTGACCGTGGGTGAGGGGGCCTAAACCACTTTAATTACCCAAAGCCAGTGGCCTGTGGTGGGCCACACTTCGCCGAGAGATGCCCCTGCCTCTGGAGCTCGGGGGGGAGGGAGGGAGGGAGGGAGGGAATGAATTGTGGGTGAGGATTGAAGAGGAGGGGGGTGCAGCGAAGGAGAATAGGTGGGAGATAGTGAAGGGTAGAGGGAAGGAGAACAGTGGGGGGGGGGAGAAGAGGAGGAAGATGGCCAGGGAATAGGAGAAGGAGAGATAGGATGTTCACAGTAAACAAATATACAGGCCTACAGGGTCTGTTGACATATACAGCAAGTGTGTGAATAGGTTTCTCTTTCTTATTCACACCAACCACTATGACACACACACACACACACACACACACACACACGCCTCAGCCATGTGTAGGCTGTGAGATGACCTTTGAATGTATGAAGTCAGAGAGGATTAAGAGGAGACATTCCCACTATGAGAGGCCACGACGAAAAACCCAACACATCATCACGCTACGGACGTGTGCAGAGTATAGATGCGTGTGCATGTATGTATGTATCTGTTCTTATAGCACGCCTAAAGGCTCAGTTCAGCCAGTTATAACCTTCCCCCAAAACACAGCTAACCTCGCTCATATTACAGCTTTCAAGGTATTCTCCATTTATATTTATTTCTACCAACTATTCATGTGGGCAATTTGGTATGTAGGACCGAGATAAACACGCACACACACACAGGCACACAACTAGGTCTAATCTCCCAATGTGAATAGAAATTGATATATTGAAAGCCCCCATATACTCAGTTATACATTTACAACCTGCCCTGAAGGATGTGAAATGTCTCGTACGTGTTTTGTTAAAACGAAATCTTGTCTTTGCTAACCAAAGAGGAGATTAGCATGTGTTGAATCCCCATTTACATTCTGCACATTTATTCAGTGTAAAGGTAACGTAACTGCTCGATCACCGTCATAGCGACCAACAAACAGTGTAAGGGCCTTTAATAACACTCCTGTGATCATGGAAAGATAGGAGAAGAAAAAAACATCTAAAGCAGGAAAGATGTTTTCTTTGAAGATAAGAGCGAGGTACAGCAGTGGGAAAGGGAATATGGATCATGGAGATATTATGATGTGAGCCACTCTAATACCTATGTATTATATAGTTTCATATTTTGGCTTAGCTTAAAGTCTCTTGTCCTTGTCATGTATGAATTCACTCGGAGGAGATTTAGCATTAAACTTTGTCTTGTAGACGTAGTTTCATCCTCCTTGTCATTGCATTAAAACCACCCACTTGTCTGCCAGCCTGTGAAGAATCGGGACATCTACAGGACATATGGTGTGCACCCACTTACTCTATACACAGGTATTATTACACATATGGTATATGGATTTACATTAAGCTCTTACGAGAGCTCAAAGCTCGGTGGAACACACGTTCAGCGTTGGTAAAATAATGGACGGGATAAGACGGCGATACTGAACAAGTGAAATGCATCTATTGAAACATGTGGGTTAGCAGTTGTTGGGGTGTGAGACCGATGCTTAGCAAATCTACATTTAGCACGCAGCGTCTAGAGATGTAAATGTAGATGTATAATCTGCAGCATCTACGGAGGTTTCATTGTGTTTTCCTCTCTGTGCTGCCAAGCAGACTTCACATACAAGTAATGCAATCTCTGCCTGAGACACGTGTGTACCTGTTTCTTCTATTTGGTTCTCCCACGTTGGCTTCCAGGGCATATGCATCTGCTTCATACAGTGACCTGTACGAGTATTAGTCATTCATTTCAGACGTGCCGTCCCGATCGGGATTGTTATCCCAATGCCCGTATATAGCGGCAATTCTATGAGATTATCCGTCCTGTTTTCTTTGCAAACTTGTGGACCTGTAAAGCCCTTTCAGACGACACACTGTGATTCGAAGCTCTAGCTATAGCTACAGTATCGGCAAAGCCTTTCAGAGATGGAGAGAAAATGTTGCTATAGTAATAGTTTAGCCTTCTGCTAACCGGTGAGCTCACGCAGAAGGCTAAACTAATAGAGAGATATGGAGAAAATGTCTCTGCTAACCGTAGCTGTGAACTGCTGTGATGGTACATGTCCACAGGCTCCGTCCTTTCCATGCTTCCCATTCATTGACTATGTAAGCAGCCGGCAACGGGCCGTCATGTTGCCCGTTCCTATTTTGCATGAAGTTGAGTTCTAGGCTACTTTATGCACATCAGGGGTATCTGACAAGAATCGCCGCCTCTGAAAACTCCAGAGGAACTCAATCAAAAATAAAGACATTCACAATAAACAGATTTCGATGAACTATTTTCGTGAAATAATAGAAGAAAGTTTCCAAACGAGCCGCCATGTTGGTTCCGGTTTGAGTGCCGAGTGCCGAGTGTGTAGTGGCAGCACATCAAGCGTCCAGTGCTGGGAAGCGAGGCGATCCCTCGCGATAAGAAAAACGCCCCTGTGGACATGTACCGTGATTCAGCAGCAGCAGTAAGCCTTTGGCTACAGTTAACAGAAGGCTGAAACGCTTTGCCGACGTTGTCAGACTCTTTTTGATAAGTCCGTCTTCCTTTTTTGGGGTTGCTTTGCGGTGTAGGCAGTTGTTGCCAATGCTGGAATAGCAACTTTTCCTGCAGGATATGCCGCCGCTTTCACCATCTGAAGGGACGCACATCTGCATTTGTAGAACAGCCAATAGGAACGGAAAAGTCTCCCGTCACAGACTAGATTTTCTAAAGTCTGAAAACAGAGCCATGAGGAGGTGCAGTAGTCTTGTTTTCTCTCAGAACACTTTGCAGGTTATTATGGAAATTTTGCCCAATGATGCCAAATATAAATTGCCTACCCCCGCTTTAAATGAAGACTTTGAATAAGCATCTGAGCATCTGTACTCTTTATGTATAATACACACTCAAATTACTGGACTCAGGGTTCCTCAGTACGACTGCAGCATTTCACTGTTGACGAGTAAGCAGCCAAAGGAAGGGAAGGTTACGGGCCGTCCTCTGGGTCTCTCTAGACGGTAATGCATGTCTTTACCTTGACTCAGAAGTGAATATAAATACAGTATGGGGGGCTCGTCCGGGATTTGAACCCGGGTCCTCTTGCAGTACTTTTAGTTGTTTTTGTTAGTGTCTCAGATCTGTCTTAAAGTTGGTGAAAGTGTCTCTGCAGTCTCTCATTAGCCGCTTCATGTCTCTCCTGCCGGTGTATCTGTGCGTTGTCCTGTCTGCGAGATATATAGATCCTCAAAGGCGTCAAGTTGAAGTTTAGCATCTGTGAAGGAGCTGGAAGGATGGAAACGTCTGTGGGATTAATGTAAATGAACAGAGGGAGTTCCTGTTGGGCGGGTTGTGAGCTCTGTCTGGTCTGATTCAGTCCATCTCTTTTCCCTGGGGCTGACTTCACCCCCTCCCAGTAATTCGGTGATCCCCTGCTCCTCCTTTTTGTTTCATCTCCATCTCTATTCCATATTTAGACCGCTCTACACTTACATGCTCTCATCTTTGGATCTTTTTTATCAAGTTTCCGCTTCATGAATTATTTGCCTTATTTTCATATAAAGAAAAGTTGGAAGCAGGCGTATGTCTGAGGGCAAAAGTTTGAACATAAAAAGTTCTATATCATCTTAATATTTACTCAAAGAAAGAGTTGAAGTTGCCGGCACTCGTCTAACAATACACGTAGATCCTGGAAATGTTGATTAAGACTTTATTAAGTAAGCTTTCCTCTTCTATTACTGTACTGTACCCTTTGTTGATATCACATAGATAAAATGTCTTTACTACTTTTCCCTCTATTTCCTGTTCACACACTCGTTCTTTCCAGAGGTGAGAAAGTGAACCAACACTAGAGGTATGTTGTCTTTCTCCCCTTCAGTTGAAGGGCTTGTGTGATTACTTATGTTAATCAAAGGGTTCAAATTAAATAGAGTTGTGCAGGTTGTGAGAGCTCCGGTGCCGAGGGGGGAGGCAGAGGCCAGAGCTCTCCTTCCTCTCTCCCAGACTTTGTTTTCACAGCCCCCTCCTTCAGTTCAGACTACCTCCAAATTGAAATTAGAATAAATTAACATTATTTAATTGAGTTCGCAGAAGGCTGCGATATTTCTTAATTAGCTTTCACTGGGGTTGGCGGCAGGAGAGGACCGCATCCGCACACAGTGAAGTGTTCCGGAGGTTGACGTGATGACTGTGAGGGATGTTTTTAGAGGACAGAGGGGGAGCCCAGGAGACAAGGACAGTCATCTCTGCTTTTCTGATCTTTGCCCGGTTTCAAGGTCTCTCGTCTCGTTATCATTATATATCTGCTCTAAAGTTATTCCATCTTCTCTGATAACTTTCACATCCCTTTAACAAAGAGTCTCAGATGGAGGACATAAAGAAAGTTAGTCTAACAGCCAGTAGTTAAACACGTTTTATATGTACCTTCCTAAAACATGTATACACTTTTTGGTACTCATAATGCATAGTTATCAATTAGGGCGACTTATAAGTAAATCCAAATATATAATAGGGCCAGTGTTAAGGGGGACATTGTCATAAATCAAATACAAGTTACTAAATTGACTTGATTTTCTTTGCTTATTCTTCATAGTCCAGTGGAGTTGTGAAAACACTTTACATCTTGCTTGATTAAGGTTCATTTATCTGGATAAAAAGTTAAAACTAGCGCTGTCAATCGATTAAAATATTGAATCGTGATTAATCGCAAATTAATCACACATTTTTTGATCAGTTTAAAATGAACCTTAAAGGGAGATTTGTCATTTTTTAATACTCTTATCAACATGGGAGTGGACAAATATGCTCCTTTATGCAAATGTATGTATATATTTATTATTGGAAATCAATGAACAACACAAATCAATGACAGATATTGATCCAGAAACCCTCACAGGTACTGCATTTAGCATAAACAATATGCTCCAATCAGAACATGTCAAACTGCAGCCCAACAGGCAACAACAGCTGTCAGTGTGTCAGTGTGCTGACTTGACTATGACTTGCCCCAAACTGCATGTGATGATCATAAAGTGGGCATGTCTGTAAAGGGGAGACTCGTGGGTACCCATAGAACCCATTTACATTCACTGATCTGGAGGTCAGAGGTCAAGGGACCCCTTTGGACATGGACATGACAGTTTATCCTCTCCAACATTTAGTGTAAGTTTGGAGCGTTATTTAACCTCCTTCATGACCAGCTAGTCTGACATGGTTGGTACTGATGGATTCATCAGGTTTTATAGTTTCATATGATACCAGTATCTTCACTCTAACTTTAAAACTGAGCCGCTACAACCTGAAAATGGAAAGTTGCGTTAAAGAAATGAATGGCGTTTAAATGAATATGCATTTACGTCTCGTTAACATTGACAGCCCTGGACTCGTACATTTTTGGTACTCATAATAGGGCCGGTATTAAGGGGGGGGTATTGTCATAAATCAATTGCCCTTTCTTCATAGTCCAGTGGAGTTGTGAAAACATCTTGCTTGATTGAGGTTTAAAATGATCCGGTGTGATTTGTGTAGCTAACGTTTATTGTTGGGTTAAAGTAAAGGATCATAGGAGAACTGTGTGTCTCTTACGTTTCAGAACCTGGAATCATTATTAGGAGGGAAACGAGTCATAGCGGTCCGTTTCTGAAACCAAGCCGGGCCACACTGGCCTTTCTCTAAGCTGTGTAATATTAGGAGAATAATCCTTGAGAGGAGTCAGGCTGAGTCAGGCTAAGTCAGTACCTTTCCCCATGTGGACCCCTCCCCAACTCTGAGTGCTCTGTCATTGGATCTTGTGGGAGAGAGGAGACCCAGTTTCTTCTCACGTGCAGTTTAGGTCCGATCATTGGGCTTCCTGTTGTCGTTTCAGGCTGCAGGGCATCGCTGTCATCACGTCAGGTAGAGAGGTAGGAGACATTACTGACTACCGAACAAGAGATGTTTGGATAAGGTAACGTTCTGGGTCAAGTTGTGTGATACTTTTGGTTTGTTTACTGGTTTTATTGGTTTATTTAGTGAACTTAATAAAAATAATAATTTGCTGAGAGGCGTGTACAAAGGAGCAAATTTATTTTTATTGTCTGGAGAGCTGCCACTTCTATGCAGGGAGTCACAGACTCTGCTGTCGAAGTGTTTTCACTTTGACTCGGCGCTGATCGACTCTCAGTTTATCTTGTCTTACTTTATAAACATAACTATTTTGTGGACTTTATTTAGCATATTCTTTGTGTTCTCTTTGGCCCAGATGCCAAGCAAACATCGGACATCTGCAGAAGTCTGCGTGGCGGCTGCGTCGCGTGGCGGCTGCGTCGCGTGGCGGCTGCGTTTCTGATGCGTATCTGCTGCGTTTCTGCTGCTGCTGTCAGCCCTTTCTTTCTACATAGAGTTTGCCTTTAATAATGGCCATTTCATTTCATTATAAATGTCATTTATATTTATTTTAGAGAGAGAAAGGTTAAGAAACGTGTGGTAATTTGTAAATAATAGTAATAATCCACAATTAAAACCCCGTACTTTATTCATTCATGGAGCTCTCCAAGTCACTGCATGTTCTACAACACTGTCCGGCACATATTTCAGAATAAAGCCTCGTGTTAACAAATGAAGGAATTCTGTCCACAGAAAAAACGCTTGTGGGCTTTTATTTTGAAACGAAAGCAGGAAGTGTTGATTTCAAATGAATTCTTTACTTTTTTTCATCTCCGTAACATATTCTACAGATAGAGACATGTAAGCTGTAGTAATCTTGCTGGTATGATGTTAATATACAGTCAATAGATCACCTTCACTGTCTGTTGTCGCTGTGAACCGCGCGGCTCGCGTCAAATATAGGCGAGACCTCGAATCTCTAGAAGAGACGCAGCCGCCACGCGCTGCTGACGTTCCTGGTGTGGACGAGGCTTAAGGGTCAGTTTTAGGTGTCTGTTTTGTGGATATGAACATGGCCAAATGATAACTAAATCTTTGAATCCACCAACTCTGGGATCCAGGGAAGATAAAAGCAAACATCAGAGCCGTGTTTGAGAGGAGGAGCTGATCTCCTCACAAGGCTCGTATATGAATTGTGACTTGATGCACGATGTTGATCCTGAAGTCTCACATGGCAGACGGTGATATGTTTCATTTCAACAGAATAAATAAACATCTAATGTTGTATTCAGGGACTATTCACAATTCAATGTGATACCCGGCTGCCGTGAAAGAAGGCGCATGTGTTGTTGTTGTGTGTACTAATGTGTGATCTGGTGTGTGTTGTGAGGGATATATTTTGATCCAGTTACTGTAATGCAGCTATCATTTTTCCACCTCTTCCTCTGTTGGGTGCATGTCGAGTTCACAAGTTAAGCACTGCGAAGAGGCTCACTCTCCTCAATACCCGCGCCGACTGGTGTAAAAGGGCCTTCCGCAAAGCGCCGCTTGTAATCTGCCTTTGGTAAGTCCTCCTTAGTTTTATCTGCCAAGGATTACCTCACAAGCTGCGAGCAGGAGAGAACGAGGGAGAGACGCAGAGCACGGGAGAGAGAAATGAAAAGCAAGTCAAACAGAAAACGATGAAGATGGAACAAAATGAAAACAAATCGCTGTGTAATCTCTGAAAGAGAGAGAGAGAGACCTGCTTTAGAGTTGAAGGGAGGTTTCCCTCGCCACTCATTTAGAGAGGGAATTGACTAATCCCTCCGTGATTGATGTCTGCTATGAGAGGCTCTATAGCAGACTAATAGGGCTTATGAGGATGACCACAAAGTCCTTTGTGTGTGCGTGCCTGTGTGTGTGTGTGTGTGTGTGTGTGTACGTGCCTGTGTGGTGTGTGTGTGTGTGTGCATACATATATATGAATGAACCAGACCTTTTTGTCTTGTGTGTCCTTCTATCCAGCGGCCGTAGAGGCCAGGGGTTTGAATGACATAGCGGCCGAAGAAGGGGTAACTTTATCTTAATCTGGTCTTAATCTGCCCCGGTCCTCCAGGTGTGTGTGGGCTTAAACCCAGAAGGATCCCAGGTTTTGGGGGTGAGGTTTAAGGGGGCTTCGGGTGAGGAGATAGAAGTCCGTGCACTTGAAAACTCCTTCGACCCCCGAGAAGGTCTGAGACCTCCCGCACATTCTTGAAAACCGGCGCTCACTTAGTCATGCCATACCTTACTCCCGTCATCCTTAAGTGGCCCCCCGCTACATTTTAATTGAATTAAACCAACCGTTCTCCGCAATTTAAAAAGGACCTTAGAAGTACCTTCTGAATTAGTCTGAGTGATTTGTCTTTCAAATTGTGTGCGTGCGTTTTAAGTGTGTGTGTGTTTGAGGACAGGAGAGCGAGTGTAGAAATGATAAGGCTTTAATTGCCTCTTTATAAAGCCCTCCAGCACCCCCTCTTTTGGACTGTTATGGTATGCAGGTGTGTGCTCTTATGTGCTATAGGAAATACTAAGTGGTGTTTTTCAGTGCTTCTCTCGTAGATCACCGAGTGGGATCGTTCCCTCGGCTGTTAATCCAGCACTCTCTCGTCGGAGCTCGACAAGATTTCATCGTGCAGTCGTGTCTTTGGTCATAATCAGAACATACAGTTAGTAGCTAATGTTGGTTAGCTCCCAGCTGTTCTGCTGTAACACACGTTTCTATTCACCTCAACATCAAAGAGAGATCCAACAAAACACATAACTCGGTTTGGCCCAAATTCGTTTTTGGTGTTTAATTTTTTTGCTAAGCTGCAGAACGGTTGTAGGAACGGTGATGTCTGTCCATTCTTTTGGTGTAACACCAATGCTACGTTCAATTTGAACGGGGAAGTCAGAATTTCAGAGTTCCCAGTCAGAGAGTCAGTCCCCTGATGTCAGATTTCTGGTTCTGAAAGTCGGACGAAACTCACCAACCCCGACCTCAAAATCCAAACGGTTGTGTCTAGAAGGTAATCTGCAAGTTGTGAAATCTGATCGGAGATATGCAAAAACTCTTGCGAGACTCGCTGCCCAACGACCTATCATAACTTTAAGGTCAATGCCTAACATTAACCATCTCATGAGAGTTTCCCCAATATTGCTAACAGTGGCTATTCTAGCTGGAGCAAACCCCATTCAGTTTTCTGACTTGTTGTACAGGCGGTTAACTCGGGTGTGACGTCATTCCCATTTCCGAGGTAAATGTAACGCAGCACAATCCACAGTGAATGACTGGTCTGGTCTTTGGTCTGGTCTTTGGTCTGGTCTTTGGTCTGGTCTTTGGTGGTCTCCTAACTTTCATCTTGCACCATCTGTAGGTCAAAATGATCATTTGTCCATCAGTTTAGTACCTGACAAAATACCAGAAAATAAAGCCACCTGCGAGCTAACGTTAGCTTTTTAGCAACATGTCAAAAGAAAGAAACACCTCGAAGCAAATGCTGTAGAAATGGAGTATTAGATGATTTGCAAATAAGGATTTGTTAGTGCATGAGACCAATCGACCCATCGGATATGTTGGTGACAATGACTACGTTTACATGCACATCATATTTAGTTTATTGCCCTTATATGGTAAAAGACAATACTCCTACTAAGCTGTTTACATGGTGATGAATATTCCTCTAGTATTTCCGTTTACATGCAGTCGTCAAAATAAGACTTTTTCAAAGTTTTCCACCGGTGGCGGACAGCATCCCTCTTTCATTCCTTCAACCACCTTCTTGAAAAGGTCGGCATCCAAAACAACCTGTTGATATCCAAGTCTTTCATAATGTTTGACAGTAGGTGTGTTTCTCCTTTCTATTGGGCAGCATCTCTGCAGACTGCAGGCAAGAAGCCGTGTTTCACAAACTGCTGTAAAAACCCAGATTGAGACGCATATTCTGAATGAGCTGTATAAAACCTGAATAATATGGGCATATCCCACATGTCTTAATCGAAATGAATGCTCCATTCAGTACCACTTTCTGCTAAATATTCGATCTAACTGTAAAGTATCAGTGATGTACCATAAACTAGTTCTTCACATGTTCTTTCCTTCTCTTTGTCTGTTTACTGTCTTTATCGATACCTCCTCCCTCTCTCTCTCTGGATGCTCTTGTCATCCTCCTCCCTCTCTTTCTCTGCCTGTGTGTAGCATCTTCCTCCACCACACCCTTCCTCCATCAGCGTGTGTGTGAGTGTGTGTGTGTGTGTGTGTGTGTGTTGATGCATGTGTATTCTGATCAGGAGTCAAAGGGGTGACTTTGTAATTATGTTCATTTTAATTGGCTGTGCTATCACCCCTCTCATCACTTTGGAGCCCACGCTGCGCTGGACAATGGCAGTCTGTAGTGGGGGGGTTACACAACTGCTGTGTCAAGACCCCCCTGCACACACGCACACACACACACACACACACACACTCAGTCAGCCTCTTTACCTGCAGAACATAATTCCTGAAGTGGCCTCCTTAATGAGTTTTCCCTGCCCAGGCTGAGATTAATTGATAAATGGCGGCGTTATCAGCGCGGCTGATCTCTGAATCCGTTGCACCACTAATTTGTTTGTTGAAGATGGCAGTTAAAGGAGATTAATACGTTATAGATTTACAAGAGCCACCCCCTCTTTCTCTTCCTCCTTCTCTTCCTCCTTCTCTCAAAGCTTATTTATTTATCTGAGGAAGATGAAGCGGTGGTGGAGGAAGAGGGAAGACACGGGTGGCCTTTGGATTCTTTATATTCTGGGTTTTAGAATATACTTAAAGGTGCGTATCTATTGCTTCCACACGGTTCTCAACATGGCGACGGCTGAGCCGGGGCGGCTCGCAGCTAACGGTGCTAACAGCGCTAACGGTGCTAACAACAACAAGGTGCTGACAGAGCTAACAGTGTTTAACCGGCGACGCGGCGACGATGACTCCGTCGGTTGTGATGTCATTATCGTCTGTAACCGCCATATGAGAGCAGTGCAGAGCGGTGGCCGTGAGCTAGCCAGTGTGGCACGCTCACATGCACTAAAAGGCATCTTTAAAACGTACCAGTTATTAAAAATGAAGAGAACTATTGATTGTTTTTTCGTCAAGAAAAATGCTGCGATGCCCGTTACACCCTGATCGGCCCAGCCCAGCCCAGCCCAGACCCGACATCATCGGCGGAGGTAACCGCTCCACCACCTGTCTCCCCTGTCACCGTTAATATACCTAATCCTGACCCAGCATCTTTGGCGGAAATGAAAGTACAAAGTTAGACGCACCAGTGTGCAACCAATGTAAAACGTTAGTCTGGAGCTCTGCTTACATACATCTACTTTATAGTGTAGCTGCTCCTTGAAACAACAACAGTCTGACAGATAATGGATTTCTAAGGCCAACAATCCTATTTACTGTATATTTGAAAGTTTCAAACTCTGATAATCTTTGTCAGTGCTCTCTGGTATAATAGTGACGATGTCGACCTCAACAGACATTTCTGTACTGCGATCTCTCAAGTCAGATTTACTCTCATCTGAAGTCTTATTTGGACACCAAAGAGTACCACAACAGTTGACCTGACAGTCCCTGTTTTGGATGCAGGTTACCGGCCAAGTAAACACATAAAAACGTCATAGTTAGCTCTGCATATGATGACTTGAAGCTCAGTAGAGTGTGATGCATCAGCAAAGACTCTGACTGATGGCGTTGCCTTAAAAAGAGACGGTACAGGAAGAGTTGAAGTGGACAGAACAGACTTTGAACTCTCACTCTGAACCGTTGACAATGAGTTTTTGAGAAAGCTGGTTGAGACCTCATGTTGTGAGCAGTGGATGAGGAGGATTGGCCCAGAAGGAGTTTGTAATCTCCTCTGCTGGATCTGTGTAACCCATAGGAGGTGGTCTCGCCATCGGTACCATCAGTTGTCTCGTTTTGTCCCGAACTGGATCCGAGCTTCCATCCCATCGACCGCACACACAGATACACACAATCCCAACCCTCCCCACCCTGCGTCTCTGTTCCCCCCCCCCAGCCAAAGCTAATTTGCAGAGGCGTGAGTGTGGGTAATGCTACCGCTGCTTCCATGACAAGCTAAAGCCAGCGCTTACACCGCATTATGCCCCCGTGTTACACGTTAGGCGTGCGAGCGAGCGGGGCGGGCGGGTGGGCACACTGCGAGCTGGCACAGTCGCTCCTTTGTCTGCTGCCTCCTCCAAACTGTGTTATTTCACTGGTTTTTTATTTCAATTTCAAAGCCTTGTCTGTCCTCTCCTGCTTTGCATGGTTATGCCTTTGGAGCAGAATAGGCCTTGGAAGCAGAAAACCGTCCTGGAAAAGGAAACCGCTTTTTCCTGATTTTTGCATTTTACATCTCAGTAGCCAACTGCCGAAAGGCCCTCTGTCTTGGCCTGCAGGTTCACTGCTAGATGGGAAGCATATCTGCTTCTGAGCGAATCACT
>CAKAKR010065175.1:0-12305 GCA_916700685.1 Adelosebastes latens
CAAAACGACATGTTCGATCTCACATTAGCACGAAGGGTTCTGTGGTTATTTTTTACAACAATCTGATGCTGGCTGCACAAAATGTAACCAGTGGATCTGCTGTGCGTAATTGTGGCTTAACAGCATGTACTCTCAGCTATGGAAATAACGCATGTTAGTTAGAGCCTGCAGTGGGGTGCGCTGCTGTGCTGGCTCTCTGTATATGCACTTATCTCGTGCGCAGAAATGATTAAAACATGGGAACGTTTTAATTACATTGAGGCCACAAATAACTATCTTGTGCGCACAAATTTATCAAAACACGATAACAATTTTATTAGACCGAGGGAATGAATTATATCTTGTGTGCACAAATTAGTAAATTGTGGCCTCAATATATATATATATATATATATTTTCTCTCTCTATGGCCACTCTTGGCCTCCGTAGCTCAGACAACATTCTATTCATCAAGCCATTCAGATCTGGCTCCCCTTCCTATGTCACATGCAGGCTCATTAGAATATATCGCCCACAGCTTGAGAACTACCTTTGCAAAGGTGCACCATATTTTTCTCTCAAGCCAATCAGAGCAGACTGGGCTTTTTCAGGAGGGGGGCTTAAAGAGACAGGCGATGAAACGGAGCGTTTCAGACAGAGGGTGAATACAGGTATATTCAGACAGACTGTATGAGAAAAATAATGTGTTTTTTGAACATTAAAGCATGTAAACATGTTCTAGTAGAAACCCCAAATTCAAGTATGAACCTGGAAATGAGCATGATATGTTCCCTTTAAAGGCTGGGCAGTTGCCAAATCACAGGTGTTTTCAATTACTCTAATTAGATTGCTAGTCTGTGTCAGCTGGGCAGAGCCACAGCAGGTGAAAGTAATTAGACCTCTTCTCAGGACAGTGTTCAATCAGCACTTGATTGACATCTCCCTCGCCCCTTTGTTGGTTCCGTTGTACTTGTTAGGGTGGGACAACTTAGGCTAAGTTCACACTACACGACTTTCAAAGTCGTCAGATCGCAGTCCTGTTCACGTTACACAACTTGCTGTCTTGTAATCGTGAGTCTTTAAGTCGTCGTGGTTTTCACACGACATGACTGACCGGCGACAGGGGGTCACACACTACAAGATCTTTCACCACGAGACACATTGCTGATGTTGTTGTTGGCACGTGTTCAAAAAATAGCCTGTTTCCACACTCTTTTTTACCAATTATTCCTCTATGTGCAACAACAACTTTGCTTCGTGCTGCAAAGGCAACACAAACAGTAAGTTCCTATTGTTACAGGCGACCCCTCCTCCCCCAGGTTTCTTCTCAACCCGTGTCTTGCGCTCTCATCGGCTGTAGCTCGTGGCCGGGGTCCCGGACGGGTCCAGATATTTAGCATGCTAGATTTCCGGAATGTGTCTGCGAGGCATCGGCGAACCTCTCGGCTCGCGTCTTTGAGCAGCTCAAACATGACGCTCGAGCGCCGATATGCGAGCGGCGAGCCAACGCCGATTTGCTTCTGATCTGGGGGTTTTGTCGGGGAGTGGAAAATCAGGGCTAAAGTCGTGTAGTGTGCACTAGGCATTACCCTGTTATCATTGTTGTTGTCATGTAGTGTTTGGTGACATCACAAAATTCCCTGCACACAGTAAATGGATGGACTTTGGGTGTGCAGGGGATTTCACATTTTATATACAAAGTATACAGTATGATCACTTTATAAAATATCATGCATTATTATAGATAAAATGTAGTAAATGTAGTTAGAATATTAAATGCATCAGCAGAAACAAATCAATAATAGGGTATATAGTCCACTGAGAGGGCCCATATTGAGTACTTCTACTTTTGATACTTTGAGTACAATTTTATGATGATAATAATGATATACTTTTACAAAAGTAATATTTTGAATGCAGGACTTATCATTATAAGAGAGTATTTTTACATTGTAACATTGCTACGTTTTTAATTTAATACTTCCTCCTCGACTGAGTATTATGAGAAGTATGCTACAAGGAGTGTTCCCCTTGCACGCATTTGATTGGCCAGCGCAGTGCGTTGCCGGATGACGTTGCAAATTTGTGCCGGACAATGGTGCATTTGTTTGCCCGAGCCCTCGGCGTAGGCGCGCATTGAAATGAATGATGGGGATGCGTTTCTTCACGCAGTGCTAATGACGCTCCAAACAGTCAAAACATGACCAAAAATCTTAGCTATTATTGGCCCCTGGAGCGCCTTGGTTACCGAATGGTTACAGCGCATGATGCCATGCAACCACAATGTCGTCGGTCCGATTCCAGCCTTGGGACCTTTGTTGCCTGTCATACCCCTCTCTCTCTCTCTCTCTTTCTTCATCCCATTTCTACACTGTCATCTGTTAAATAAAGGTTAATAAATATTTTTTGAGTGTCTTTTAGCTCATTGGATAAGACAGACGTGAAACAGAATTATTGTAGCACCAAATCACTTTCTATAATACTGCACAAGACATTAAATACAATAATAAAACCTAGGTTGTTAACCCTCTGGAGACCCGTTTTTGTCTTTTTTAGGGGGGTACAGGGGGTCTTTATGGGGAGATAGCAGGTCAACAGTAGATGTCACATAGAAGTGGTGTACATCATCTGAAAGCTGGGAACCTGGAGATTAATTTGAGATGCAGCTCAGCACTGTGTGTCAAGTTGTTCTAATCAGAAATAAAAATGAATTAATTTATAAATTGATTAATTAAAATTATTTGTGAAAGTGTATAAGGGCTTAGAACATGATGATAGAAGTATATGATGGCCATCCCCATGCTCTATTATGTCTCATAAGTTGTTGCAGCAATTTCTGGGTTGATACCATTTGTTACACAGATTTGGTGCTAAATTAAACCTGTTGTTTTTTTTACCACTCGAGAATTGATAAAAATGATCAATAATCCCTCCAAAATACCACATTAAGACACCAAGACCTTGAGGAACACCATAGAAAAAGACATGCTGTGATTTGGTATAAAAAACTTTTAATATTCGGAGATTTCTGCAAGAATTGCTTTTTTCTGCAATTGCATGGCGAGCACTTCTGTTCTGAAAACTGCTCAGAAACCCCCTTATTGACGTATTTGCAACTTATTCCTATTTAATTCATTATTTCTTTAAGCATGTTATACTGTGTCAGTCATTATCAGCTGTGGTTTTATTGCTATATTATTATACTGCAGCTATGCATCCTCAATAGTAGGCTTATAATACTCCAATAATATGCAAACTGGAATATTATAGGGCTAAGGTGGTGTGTTTAGTGTTAATAGTTAAAGTGTTTTCCTGTGTTATTTGTAGCCTATAGTCGGGTATCATTCAGCTTTTAGGAGCAGTGTCCGAGTCAGGATGCTCCTACATATTATGCGGAAGTATAAAGAAACACATTGTGAATTTCTACAGTGAATAAAAACTACTAGATATTGGGTTTGGGGGTCTTCCCCAGGAAAATTTGAAGGTTTTTGACTTAAAACTATGCAATTTTACATCAGTTTGGACCATTATTATTACTAATTAAAAGATCATTTTATTATTAAAACATATCACAGCCTTCGTCTGAACATTTAATTCTTCTGGAAATGTTTACCCTAAAATATCAGATTCAGAAAACTTTAAAATAAAGTTTCAATAATGCCGTGCGTCGGCTCGTCCAGATTCTCCCCACATAGTTTTTACGTTCATACAGTATGGCTTATTAGATCTCCATTATGAATCTTCCAGAGAACCTGATATGGAGAGGGCAGAGAAGAGTACTGGCAGCTTGTGAGAAGTTCTGCAAGAAAAAGTCACAGTACTACAAGGAGTAAAATGTAGAAGTGCCGGTACTGGGTACCGGTGAGTACCAGCCCACTTCGAGCACCGGTTCCACCAGTAAACCAGTTGTAGCACTACAGTGAATTTGCAGGCTAAATGCACGAAGGAGGTTCAATATTACGTCTGAAGCTTAAATGACATGCTTCTGTTTTTCCTTGACCTTTGAACCCTCATTAGTTTTCACCACTGAAATGCATTTCTTTCGCCCAAAATCAACTTCTGCACTCACTCTCTCTCCACCCACTCCATCTGTCGCTCTATCCTTCCATTCCTCCATCTCTCTCTCTCTGCCCTCTCTGTTTCCTCCATAATGATGTTAATAAAGTGAGCAGAATGGATTATCCAGATTCCCATGGCAGGTTGCCTGCCCTCTGCTCCCTCTGTCTGCCGCTCCCCTCTGTTTGCTGGAGGGAATCATTCACTTAGCCTTATCGCTTTACACCCACGCTATCTGGGCGCACACACACGGGCCATGCAAACACGCCGATAGCGGCTAGAGGCGTGTTTACACGGCCGCGTTGTGAACACAAGGCGAGAGGTGGGAAACGGCGAGATTGCAGACGAGGTTTGGAAACTCAATGAAGGAGATCAAACACAGAAGGTGGACAGACGGACAGACAGACAGACAGACAGACAGACAGACAGAAAGCATCTTCTAAATGCTTTCCAAATGTTTCCTCCCTTAAAAGAATGAGGAGACGTGAGCGTGCAGAAACAGGGCCGTGTTCCCACCATCGCTCACGGTGTAATTGCTCTAGCAAACCTCTCTCGGATCTAATATAAACTAACGAGGCAGATCGCTCCATCAGACCTTACCAGACAGTCAATGGTGAGCAGAGAACATGCTGTAGTTCCATTAGGGCCAACGGTTCTCAGGGCTGTGGAGAGAGAAATGAGGAGAGGTGAGCGGCTGGCTGGAAGTCCAATTTCTATCCAGTTTTAATAAGTTAAGCCTCTACATACCACAGGCTTGTGCTTCTTTATTCTTTCACTCGCTCCCTCGTTGGTTGTTACAGCTACTCGTCCTGTTAAATAAGAAAAGAAAACCAGGAAGAACATGGTGAGTAATACGGATTAGAAGAGTATTAACCGTGAGAGGTGATTTACAGTTGCTGACCAGGATGCACCTCTCCCTTCTATCGTGCCCTGAATGGGAAAGTGGACCTGGATCAGCACTTGAAAAACTGCTGACAAAGACCAGACCAGTTGTGTGTCTTAAAAGTGAGAGATTGGGTACATCTGGAGGCTATCAGGAGGAACAGGTAGTGTGTTTCCCAGACGTGGTGCCAGATGTAGAGATGCCTTCATCCTGGATTTGTACTGAACAACAGTGGAATGTAACTAATTTAGGGCTGTGAATTGATTAAAATATGTAATCATGATTAATCTCATGATTGTCCATATTTAATCGAAATTAATCGCACATTTGTCATCTGTTCAAAATGGGGGAGATTTGTCAAGTATTTAATACTCTTCTCAATATGGGAGTAGGCAAATATGGCCACTTTTTTCAAATGTTTGTATATATTTATTACTGGAAATCAATTAAGGACACAAAACGAGGACAAATATTGTCCAGAAACCCTCACAGGTACTGCATTTACTGTAAAGAATATGCTCAAATCATAACATGGCAAACTCAAGACGAACAGGCAACAACAGCTGTCAGTATGTAAGTGTGCTGACTTGACTATGACTTGCCCCAAACTGCATGTGATTATCATAAAGTGGGCATGTCTGTAAAGGGGAGACTCGTGGGTACCCAGAGAACCTATTTTCATTCACATATCTTGAGGTCAAAGGTCAAGGGACCCCTTTGAAAATGGCCATGACAGTTTTTCCTCGCCAAAATTCAGCGTAAGTTTGGAGTGTTCTTTTAGCCTCCTTCTCGACAAGGCAGTAAGACATGGTTGGTACTAATGGGTTCACTAGGTTTTCTAGTGTCATATGATGCCAGTATCTTCACTCTAGCTTTAAAACAGACCCCGCTTCAACCTAAAAATCTAAAGTTGTGTTAATGCTTTAAAAAAATCACTGGCGTTTAAACAAATTTGCGTTAACCAGGGCTGTCTCGAATACCATTTTTTGTGGTTCAAAGCTTCGGTGAGAAATATTTTAAGCTATTTGAAGCTTCGGGACAGCGCCGCCGCTGCACTACTGTACACACACGCAACTCTACACACAACAAACAGCGACATTAAGCCAAAACACAATGATTTTCCTTAAACATAACTAAGTGGTCTTGTTGCCTAAACCTAAACAAGCTGCTTTGTTTTTCATGCAGTTTCACAACATGTTAGAATGTGTTGCTTTTAAGTTTCGCTTTCACATTTACAACGTAGTACGTGTAGTAGCCTTCTGACCCACATCTATGAGGCTTATAGCAACCGATAACGTACATTTGGCCTGATAACAGTTGAAACAGGTGATATTTTCAATGTAAGAATTTCACTTTGAAACTGAGTATTTTTTACAGTGTGGCATTGCTGCTTTTACTTCAGTAAAGGATCGGAATGCTTTCTCCACCGCCGAGGAAAAAACTCTCTCTTGAAAGTTTTAAAGTGTGATGAAGCTCTGGGATTTAGTTGGTGTATCGTGCCTCTCCACCAACTAAATCCCAGAGCTACACCACGAAAGGAGGGCCGTTTCCAAAAACATCCCTCATGAGGATGGAGTTAAAGTGCTGCAGGAGTTCAGCAGACGTAGCAAATGTGCCCTCCGCCTTGGCTGTATCAGCAGGAGAGCTTGAATAATGAACACAATGGAAGAGCCAGGGTGAAACAGAGAGCGTACAGTAAGTAAGTAAGAGGGAGGGGGAAAAAAAGGATGTTTGTGAAAGTAAAAGCGAGAGGAAACAGAGGTGAGATTGTGGCGAAGGGGCAAGAGGGGAGGGAGGGCAGGAAAAGAGACACCGGCCAGTCGGTGAAAACGAGATGGAGACTGTACCTGAGAATGAATAAGCACATTGCAATTCCTTAACACGGTTAGCCAATTAGCTAAGAGGCGTGCCGTGCCAGTTCCAGAGATTCGTTACGGCCTCGATCAAGTCATCCGCATTCATATAAACTGGCATTCGACGCGGAATCAAAATGGAAAAGTGCTTGATTGAGTTTAGAGAGGAGTCGTTCTTGAGGAATAGGAATACTTCTGTCTTTGTGTTGGTAGCAGTACAACGCCTGGATTTCACTTTGCTCTTGGAGACCAATCGGCATTACGCAGCGATCGAGGGGACCGATCGAATTAAAGCAAAAAATGGAGGAACAACGCCACCCTCGCCCCCTCTCATCCTTCGCCCCTTTCTCTAACAATTCACTCTTTCCTCCCTCCTCTCGTCTTTCAAGACATCATCCATGCATCATTTTCCATTAGTCAGCCACTCTATCCATCTATCAGAATATCTAAATCTCTTATCTGTGTCCTCATCGGGTGCCACCGGGCTCAGGGCAAACCTAATTTGGACTCGTAATTTCTGTCAGCCTTGTTGGACACAGTTATGGGGGATGAGGGGGGATCTGTGGGTAGCCTCTAGCGTTAAGTGCAAAATTTTCTTTTTCTCCTCTCCCTATTTTTCAACCTCTCTCATCGTCACTTTTCTTCATCGCCCCCCCCTCCCCTTCTTTCTCTAAATATATTTGCACTCCTCCCTCTCTATGCCGCCCCCCCCTCCCCCCTCACTCTAATTAATTCTGCTGTGAATTAATTACCAGGGGGAATCTTCCCAAAACAGAAGAGAGAGTCGGGAGTAATGGGGAGGGGGATCTGCATTAATCACCGCTCTATTCCTCAGCAAAAGCTTGAAACAAAAGAGGCCACGGAATGAAAGAACAACACAACAAAAACACGATGAACAAAATTGTTTACTTCGCCCTCACCTCCGCGGCTCGAAACCCCATGGGGATGTGATTAGGAAAACAGAGCTCTTTCTCTCCCTCTTTCTTTCTTTCTCTTTTTTTTTTTTTGTTTTTTCCTGCCCCTCCTTGCTCCGCTCCGTTCCTCTTTGATGAAGTTGTGGGAGTTCAGAGGGAAAGCGGCGCGGCTGGGATAGCGCCCGAGCACAAAGCGCCATGGGAAGAGCAAACTTTGGCTCGTCTGAGGGAGAGGGCTGGGAAGAGGTGTCTGCATGTGTGTGTGTGTGTGTGTGTGTGTGTGTGTGTGTGTGTGTGTGTGTGTGTGCTGTGACGCTTATACCCAGGAGTGCTGTCACACCCGACTGATTAGAACATCAAAAGTGAATAAATGTGAAGTTAAAGCCGTTCACCGATACGTTACCTTATGCCAGATCACTTTCCCCCTGTCCCTTCCCCTCTGCATGCTAATCAAGATGTTTGTTTAGCAAAAATAAAAAAAAAAAACACAAGAGGCTTGTCAAACTTCAGGGGGCCCAACAAACCAATGACTCAATCCTGCTCATGAACGTGTTGCCGGGGTAACCCAGACTCCCGGGAAGAGCGACAACGAGGGAATATGATGTCAGGAAGGAGCAATATTGCACTTTTTTTTGTGTCTTTTAACCCTCTGAGACCTGCAGATACAGATCCTATCAAACTAGAAAACCTGAGGAATCCATCGGTACCAACCAGGTCATACTAGCTTGTCGGGAAGGAGGTTAAATAACGCTCCAAAGTAAAAAGAAAAAACTGTCATGGCCATTTTCAAAGGGGTCCCTTGACCTCTGACCTCATGATATGCGACTGAAAATGGGTTCTATGGGTACCCACGAGATCCCCTTTACAGACATACCCACTTTATGATAATCACATGCAGTTTTTTGAATGCAATATAAATGTATTATTTTCGCCTATTCTAAAATTATGTGTTTGAATATTTCTGCATACTGGGGTCCCTAAACAGTCTTAGAATTACATAAATTTGGTATCGCTGTAAAGCTGAGACTATTGTGGATCCAATGAGCCCAACTATATTCATGTGTGATGATGTTAGTCCCCATAGTAGCCATTTCATTGTAGAGAAACCATTATTTATTTAATTTGACCTCACTGTATAAAAATGACCCGTGGTGACCTCTAGGATAATCACAGCCTCATGAAACTTAACAACCACAAACTACAGACCTAGAGCATTCAGAGGATGGATGGCTTTCCTAGGTAGATTGACAATAAGGGGGTTTCTGAGCAGTTTCCAGAACAGAAGTGCTCACCATCTAATCGCTGAAAAATGCAATTCTTGTACAAATATCAAATGTTTTTGACACCAAATCACAGCATGGCTTTTTCTACGATGTTCCTCCAGGTCTTGGTGTCTTAATGTGGTATTTTGGAGGGATTATTGATCATTTTTATCAATTCTCTAGTGGTAAAAAAATGGTTAAATTTAGCACCAAATGTGTGTAACAAATGATATCAAGCTAAAAATAGCTGCAACAACCTATGAGACATAATAGAAGCATGGGAGTGGCCATCATATATCATCACATTTAATTAATTAATTCTTTCATGTTTATTTCTGATTTATGACTAGAACAATTTGACACACAGCGCTGAGCAGCATCTCAAATTAATCTTCAGGTTCCCAGCTTTCAGATGATGTACACCACTTCTATGTGACATCTACTGCTGACCTGCTATCTCCCCCTAAAGACCCCCTGTACCCTGATAAAAAAAGATAATACGGGTCTATTGCGGGTCTCAGAGGGTTAATTCTCAGCTTGGGTGGGAGAGAGAGAGGACATGTTGCTCTCCCACATGGGTGGCATGTGAGCAAAGTCCCTGTCGGTTTCTGTGTATGTGTATGGGGGGGGATGCTCGTCACACTCACAATGAAGATGTCATCAAACCGAGCTTAGCTCCCCGCAGACACTTGCCAACCCCACCCAGCCCCAAACACACACACACACATTCACACACTCCGTCTCCACATCGCGGCCAAGCCCAGATCATCAACACAATAGCCGTTCCCCTGCAATAAAAGGGGGATTTGAGTGAAATCCTAAACTGTGGCGCACCACTGACCCGTTGTCAGAGGGATAAAACATGTCCGGTGAGATATCTTGACGCACGCATGAAAACAAAACCTCCCACTCTTATTCTCACTCGCGTTGCAATGACACCTTCAGTTTGTTTCAAAGTCACATGGGCTCAGCGTGTTTATTCAAGTTCCATCTGAGTACCAGTTAAGAAAAAAAATAGCTGAACACGAGCATCCGTCCAGACTGCGGTTTTCCCTCGGTTCATTTTGTTATGATCGGCCTCTCCAAGCTGGAGTAACTGCTGGCTATCAGATGTCAACATCCGCCTCCTCGTACCCGTAAAAATTCTGAGATTTGAGGTTTGTTTCCTGTTGTTGGTTCAGATTACAATTGTAATGAACCTCGCTGCGGTTTTGCTTGGCAGCGGACCGAAACCCGCATTTTGCTGTCATCACTCGAAGCAATTACGGTGCCAGTTCAAATGGCATCATTCTCACCTGGCCAAATGAAACACACTAATGGAGTAAATGCTCCAGAGATGCAATAAAGCTCTCCAAACATACTTTAAATCTGCTCTAAAAGGGCATGACGCTTTCCCGTATGGCACCTCCACACAACCCGACACCTTTCCCTCTACCAAACGTAACTGTAAACATGTTTAATTCACTGAAGCAGAGACTCAAATAAGTGGGCAATTATAACGATATAAGCGAAGGGAAGCCGTGTTATGATTCATGTTTGTGAGGTGATACCAGGATAAATACGGTTCAAAAAGGGTTTTTGGATGAAGAGTTTTTTTGTGGGGGGGAGAAAAAATGCCCAAATATTGCCAGCTTATTACATTAAATGACACTGCATGGGAATAAAAAATGCAGACATGTTACATAACTTCTGGTAAAGTTTGTACTTTAACTCCAGCCTGCTTCAAACGGGTAATCATGTTTTGCCATGCTGGGTTGAGTGAGAGGGATAATTGGTGTTGGTGCATGCCTGTGCACCACCAAGTCATCCAGCCATACTGGTGGATGTTTTCTTACTTTTAAACGGCGAAAGATTTCCACGAGCTGCACCAGCGGAGATTAAAACTTCGGTAGTGTGTAATGACTTTATTAACCGTTTGAACCCTGGCTGGTTTTGCTTGGTGTTCCCGCCCAATATTTGGGCGCTTATGGCATAGTCACTACTTATTATTATTCCATCTCTGGAGCATTTCCTCAATTAGCATGTTTTCTTATTTCCATTTGGGATAAACATATTTTTTTGGGCACCACAGCTCCAGCCATGCTTTTGGTCATATAAACAGAAAACAAGTGTAATATTGCCATGGAGTCAGTGACCAAAGCCCTGTTCATTGGCATTCATTACTGTAGCTAGCAGTTCCTGTTTGTATTCCAGTGACTGATGTGCAGATTACCAATCCAGGATTGTCAATCAAATTACTTTTGATTGTGAAGTCTAAATTTCACCATTATGAAAGCAGATCTACAATGTATCTGGAGAACATTTTATACACTTTTTTTAAACAATTTATGGACGTTTGCCCTGAATGGAAATCAGAGATGCAGCTATTACGGGAAAGAGCGGTACAAGGCGCATCCAGGTTTTATGTATCTGCTTCATAAATGTACAAAAATATGAGAGGGACTGAAGGGGAATAACCAGCCCGGTCACACCAAAATGCCGTATGAATGACACAGTAATTGCTACGTCATTTTGCGTGCTATAATAACGCCTTTGTTGCTTTTGGCGTGTCATGTGTACACCATGTAGTCCGTACTGACTGCAATGCAAACGCATCCGAGTGAATATGCCACGCTCAGACCTAGTGGCTTATAGAATAAAAAGTGAGAGACTGCTTATGGTGGGCAGGAGGGGAGGTGAATAGGTCCAACAAACACAGGACTTTCAACCGGGAAACCGTTGTTTGCTCGAGTGCTGTTGAGTTATTTTGAAGTTACATTAATGACGTTTGTGACGTGTTTTCCGTACTTATGTTACGTTGTTTACGAAAGGATTTTACTTAGTTTACGTACTTATTTTAAGCCCAACCTTGATGTCTTTCCTAAACCTAAGTAGTTTTTTTTTTGCCTAAACCTAACTGAGGCCGTTACCTTATTCTTTTTTTTTTTTTTTTAAGATGATGTTTTGGCTGTTCTGTTTTTATTAGATAGTGACAGTGATAGCTGTGAAAGGGGGAAAGACAGGGTATGACATGCAGCAAAGGGCCATGGGTCGGATTCGAATCCCGGGCCGCGGCAGTAAGGACTGAGTCTTGGTACATGGCGCCCCCCCGTTACCGTAGTTCTGTTGCCTAAACATAACCGCGACCATTTCACGGTAATGATGTGGCATTAATTGACACGTGAAAAGCCTTTTCACAACAAAAGCCCATGGTGTGCTATAGTATTTATACACCTACCCATAAAATAAGGTTGAAATAACAGAAAGAAGACACTCTGGTCTGGTGAGTTCTTCAGTGAGAGAGCTGGACACAAACGCACTTCCACGATAGACTTCTATATAAGTCTGTTTGGGCCGTATAAACACAAACAGTCCAGCG
>CAKAKR010065175.1:12325-29027 GCA_916700685.1 Adelosebastes latens
TTTTTGCCTAAACCTAACTGAGGCCGTTACCTTATTCTTTTTTTTTTTTTTTTAAGATGATGTTTTGGCTGTTCTGTTTTTATTAGATAGTGACAGTGATAGCTGTGAAAGGGGGAAAGACAGGGTATGACATGCATCAAAGGGCCACGGGTCGAAAAGGTGAAAAGCCTTTTCACAACAAAAGCCCATGGTGTGCTATAGTATTTATACACCTACCCATAAAATAAGGTTGAAATAACAGAAAGAAGACACTCTGGTCTAGTGAGTTCTTCAGTGAGAGAGCTGGACACAAACGCACTCCCACGATAGACTTCTATCTAAGTCTGTTTGGGCCGTATAAACACAAACGGTCCAGCGATCGAATTGCGCAAAAATTCACTTTGCTTTCTGTCTGAACATATCTTTACAAGAAGAGGTTCAATATATGACACAAAAGCATCAATCTGGTGTCAAGCAACAAAGCTGCAAAATCAAGACAATCCCAGACTGTAGCTAAATTACACAAGACCACACATTTCTCACACTACCGCCATCTGTCATTTGTAACACACTCCATCACACTCAGTTTGCGCTTTTTCTGGTGTCTAGCGAGGTGACTTCAACGTGTCCAAAAACAGTCTGGGCTCCTGTCTTCAACACAGAGGCCTATCGACAGCATTTGGAAGCGGGAATGATCGATGAGCTACTGCGTCATTCCCCTGAGCGCGCTCCGTCAGAACCGTCACCGTGCGCCCACGTGCCAAGCCCGCCGACATCCAAAGACAATGTGATGCATCAGTTATCGAGCCAGATTTTTCCCCCGGACTACACGATCCGAGCCCAAGTTAGAGGGTGGTACATTTTCCCCCGAGTTAATCCCATCTCCAGCCATGAACTGTCAGCCGTTATCCCAACCCAGGCCGCATAGAAACCAAAGCCTTGTGTATTTCACCCCGAAGCCAGGCCTGTCTAATTTAGCCCACTTTATCACCCCGGTAATCAGACCAGCGCTCCCACACAGAACAACGTGTTCTGTTCTTTCCAGATTCGTGCCAACGCTCCTTCCAGTTTCGGTGTATCTCAGTGAGAACATGTTTCTACCTCATGTCCAGGGAACCTCCGCTGTCCCAGTCCTGAGCTGGCACCGGCAGCATGCTGGTGGGGAGGGGGTAGCGGAGGAACTGGGGTTTTTGTCGGTGCAGGAGCTGCAGGATGAGAGACATCCACACAAACGCAAACCAGATGGAGGGATAGACGGATGGATGGGAAAGGAGGAGAGCCTGAGTCATCCTCGCTCTCTCGGTCTACCTCCAATTCTGTTGGTTTCAGTGGCGGCTCCGATGTAGGCTGCACATTGTATGTGGTATTATACAATAGCTACTTTCAACTCGACTTGATTGGCCAAAGAAGCAATCCAGCCTCGTGCATGGCAGTGCAAGATCAAAGATGGACTTGGTTGAACTACTCAGCAATCTCTTTTTCCTGACTGTACACAACTTCGTACAAAGCCCTCGGGACTGCATGCATTAATAACTGATGCATTAAGCTGACTCATTCTGCATCAGTGTCACACCTTTTATTACAAGTATTATCTAAAAAGACCACGGTATGCTTGAAAATTAACTATGAAAGCATCTAAAAGCAAAAGTGTTGCTGTGTATAGTTGTTCTGAATTGCCACACACGAAGCTGGGGGGGATAGCCTGGACACATAGAGAGAGATAAGATGCGTTGAATTGTACAAATGGTAATAAGGATGCACACTTTTGAAGAGTCTCTTTAGTAAGACATGCATGGTGTTGTACTTTGTTGTACGAAAAATGATGAATAAGTAATTGAAGAATTTAAAGTACAAAGCTTGAGAAGTTCAAACCCTTCACTTTCCCGTGAGACCGGGTTGCATGAGTCCTTTCACACAGAACACGAATATTACACGGCGAAAAAGCAGCATACTTTTTTTGGAACAAGGTTGATTTTTCTGAACTTTCGCACCGCGAATAAAGGCATCAACCAATCATGTTGTGCGGAACCGAACCAAGTCCAAACCAAGACGGCAAATTTTATTACTCCTTTCAACCTTGACAAAGGCAACGCAGACCAGATCCAGTCCATAACTTTCACAATGAAAGCCCAAGACGTATAATATTTACAGGCCAGTATTTCGCATTTTTGTTTAATCGTCAAACCCTGTACAGGGTAGACCTTTAATGTGAAGAGGTCTCTATTCAATTTCTTCACTTTTGTTGCTCTTTCTGCTTTTTTTGTGTGACTTTAGACTTGTCAACCTGCAAAGACCAGCTGAAGCAGATAAAGTAGAGCTTAAGGTGATGGATGATAAGCTCAGCATGGCAAACATATAGCCTAGACCAGTAGTTCTAAACATTTTAAGTCTGTTGTGACCCCAAAGCCCTTTAGAGGTGGGCTCAATACCCCATTTTTTTCCCCCTTCAATGGTTAAAATGGCTTCGTGGAATTCTTTGACAGTATTCCACTGCATTATGTTTAGGCTTTTTTTTCTTTTCTTCAGTCATTGGTTGAGTTTGCGTTTGTACCATTACTACTCCATTTATCCATTTCTTTCAGCTTTCTTGTTCTCTCAATCGCAGCATTCGGTGTAAAGGTGTTACAACTGACTCAGGTCAGTTGCCATGTCTTGTGCAATCACACCAGTTTGTGATCTCATTTGTCTGTTACTTTTGGATATGTGGATATTATCAATGATTATCATAATTCCTATTAGGGATGCACCGATATCGATACTGGATCGGATATCGGGCCGATACTGACTCAAATAGCTGGATCAGGTATCGGTGACAATGGAGCAGATCTTTTAAATTCAATTCTATGTTTCTGTTCAAGTTTTGACCAATTTGTTGCTGCATTAAAAATATTTACCCTTGAATTGTATTTCCTGTTCATTTTGAAGATTTTTTTTACCAAGCTGCTAGTGTACAATTTATTATTTTAATAATAAATAACAATTCAGTGAATTTAAATCTATGTATTTATTTGTTACATTTTGTTTAACAAAGTTAGGAGAGCAATAATTAAGACAAGTCTGTTGTTGCCTTACACATAACAGAATGATCCCAGTCTCTTCCACACAGTGAGGCTTACAGCTTATTAATTAAACACTGGTATCGGATCGGTACTTGGTAAAGATGTGAATATGTCCTGAAAAGGCCACCATACATGGTACCGATCTCTGATCTCTTATAAGCTCCTCTCAACTACACGGATATGTTTCACAAAATCGGATCCCTAGCCACTTATGACATGCTTAATGAACTCCGACTCACATCAGCCCACTGTATGTCAACATTTCCTTGACAACAAGTAAACCTTGCGTCACTTTTCTGAGACAAAATGTCAAAGTTTTGGCAGCTTTTGCGTACGAGACAACAAGACACAACAACGAAAACGAAGCCAAATCACTGACACGGCTGGCACCAGGGGAGACGCCTCATTGCAGTCAAAACATTAATTCATGCTGTGACTGAAACATGTTTGAAACAAAAACAGATGTGACATCTTTTGTTATTGTTGGATTACTTGTCTTTTAAAAAAAAGCTGTCAGTTCATGTTGGTATCGACTGTGCTGTATACTTTCCCTTCTCTTTACAGTTTTCAGTCCGATTTCATTCTTTTTCCACCCGGAGAGGAAAGACGACAGAAGGCAGGTACTGAACAAAAACCACTCCGTCCGTCACACCCTCTCCATCCTACTAAATCTATCAGCGGCGCGCAGGCCGAGAGAGGCTGAGGGCTTCGCTTGTGTCCACGTACAGTACGCGACCATACATTTCACCTCAGAAAAAGAGAGCGACAGAGCGAGAGACTGTAATGAGAGAGAAAAAGTGAAAAATAACAAGAAACATGACAGCTGTGATGTCATTCACCATTAGAGGCCATTAGTGGTTTTGAATGTTCCATTGAGTGTTTTCACGTCAGTGTAGTGTGGCTGAAAAGCCCATTGACATCTTACTATCACCCCATAAGTAACATAACACACTCTTGTGTGGATGTTTAGCGGTAAATTGGGGGTAATGAAGCAGAAGTGGGGTCACAGTAGCTCTTTGACTAACTCAGCTTCCACTACACTTAAAAAAAAATCACACGACCTCGAACGCATGCATACACAGGCCATCGCTCCGTCACCACCTACCAGTCGAGGGCATGACGTCATCCGCAGCGGCGCATCCTGTTTTTTCCCTTGGACGGTGTGTTTGGTCTGTCAGGCTGAGGTGGTGCTGACCTGAAGAATGAATGATGAAAGATGGTGAAGAGAGGGATGAGGACAAACAGACGCCCGTCACCGCCGCACTTTCCAACCACTTTCTCCCTTCTTTCCATACAATTTACCTTGTATTCCCCCGTCTTGTTTTGTCCTGCATTGAACTTTATTGTCTTTCTTTGGCTGTTGTCTCCGCACGAGCATCACGCACACATGGCCGCTATGCCAATTTTCTACTTCTGGAATTTTGAATTAAAAGCTGGCAAAGTGAAAAATTGAAGTTTTTATTCATGCTGTGGTTTGATCGAGACCAGGGGGAAGCTGAGCCAGGACTTAAATTGCATCTGACTGGTCAGTGGGAGCGCTCCTGACAATCATGGCGGCTTACATGGACCATTTGACGCAACTGAGTTGCAGCGAGGACAAAAAGACAATTTCAGCATGCACAACATTCATAAAAAGGTTGGGGAGTGTGACTTGATGTGCTCCAAGTTGATGCAGACACGGCGTCGGCGCACTTTGGCGGTCGCGCTTCTTGTGTTTTAATGAAGTCTGTGTGCTAAAAGGATGGCGCTGTAGAACAATCCAGCCATCTGAAATTAACCAGTGAATCCAGTCCGACCAATCCTTGATTAATGCACATACCAGCCAACACATTCTCACTCCCATAGGCCAGAGCACCCCTCTTGCGTTACTCTTGGACGTGTCAGGGATGGCGTGTCAATATACGCTTGTTACATGCATAGTGTCCTTTCAAAATAAACTTCCGTTTTCACAGGAAGGTTTAAGGCAACACAACCACTTAGGGTTAGGAAACGGTCGTGGTTGATGTTAACTTCACTGACTAGCGACTCACATGACTCACGATACTAATGACTCACGCGACTCACGGGACTGATGATACTAACGATTCACGCGACTAGAGACTCACGATACTAATAACTCATGCAACTAGCGCGTCAAGTGACTCACGGGACTGACAATACTAACAACTCACGCGACTAGCGACTCACAGGACTGACGATACCGACAAGTCATGTGGTTAAAGACTGACAAAATAAGTCAACGTTAGTTTTAGTTTCACACAGGACACGAACACCGCTCTCCTGGTTGAAAGTCTTGTGTTTGTTTAACCCTATCCACCACACCTTCCATTGCCCTCAGCGGACTCTCACGCTATTAACGATGTTACTTGCTCCGACCGTTGAATAACGCCGCAGGTGGGTTTACATTGGAGTTAGTTGAAAGCCCGGTTCGTCGCATACTGTTGCTAAAGATTTCCGATGCCGAGGGGCGTTTACCAAACGGCGGTATTTGTCGACTTGAGAGTGAGAACGGGTTGTACCAGCAGTGCAACACCATTCTTTTGAGCCCTATCCAGAGCCAGTGTTTGGTTTGTCCGTTCTGGGCTACTGTAGAAACATGGCGGCCGGATCCGTGAAGAGGACCCGCTCAGTATGTAGATATAAATGGCTCATTTTAAGCTAACAAAAACATAACAATTCTACGCTAAAGAATACACTAAAGAAAACACTTATTCATGGCATCCATTTCTGCCAATAGTTCCCCCTACATGTTACATGCTGTTCCTTTAATTTAGGCAGACTACAGGTGTAAGAAGATTAAGAGTACTTCTATTTAACCACTTGTGAGAGATGTCTTAAACTCAACAAACTGGTTAAAAGATGATCCGCAGGACAGAAGCTGAAGAAATTCACCAAGGAGCACATCTACAATGGCTGCCACATTATAGAGCACAGTGGGAGCAGATGTGGGTCACCTTGGGCACCAGATTGACTTCCAGAACCGGCACCAAGACCAGAGCAAGCGGAGCAGAGCGGAGCAGATATACAAGCTGCCTGCCAGGACCGCAGCCCAGCCAGAGAGCTTTATAGGAGACTGGGACTGGTTATAATAGGAGCAGCGAGAGGGGAGGGAGGATAGAGGGAGGTTGGTGGGGTGGGAGGGGGTAGGGGGGTGAGTTGGACAGCAGGGGTTATGTTTCCATGCCCCTGTGTGAGCGTGGATGATCCAAAACCCCATGTCTGTAAATGTCAGAGTTAGGAAGCAGAATCCAAGAGTGAAGTCTCTATAAGCTGTCCTGTAAGCAGCAGTAAACCCAGACTGGAATGGAACGGAGATCTTTATCGAACTATAGGCCGACACATGCTGCTGCACAGGCACCGCCAGAACAGCATAGGACCATACAGTGGCAGCAATTGTCTATTCTGCTATCCCGAATCCATCTACCTTTCATTAGTGCTGGAAACAGTCCTTTTTTTACATGCGTTTAATTATTGCCTATACTGTGAAACAGAACTCTTGTGTTTCTCTACCATCTAGTTAACAGACCAATCCTTAAAGCCTCTGAAAAAAAAAGACTATAACTTAATATTTCTCCCGTATCTTTCTTGGCTTCATTGACCTTCGTCGTACCAATTTGGCATCCAACTCGCCCTCCATCTCCAAAATGTGACACTGTTTTCACGGTCAATGAACTCTTAGACAGGAGATAACGTTACTTTTAAACATTACCATTTGAGCGTTTCTTGCAAAATGTGACGCACGGGGACATGGCGAACATGAGATATACAGTATGACTCAACAAATACAATAAGAACAGATGAGTCATTTGCAAATGTTGTTAACCCTCGAGTTTGGATACTGTAGGTCACATCCCGGCAAAGCGGCAGTACGATGTGGTGTAACAGTGGAAATGTCTCTTCAGAGAGCTATAGCTTCTGGTTCTCATTATTCTGAGGGGAGAGTGTCTCATTTGCAGACCCTGCTCTGTTATATGCTTAGCACATTTAGGGAAATCTGAGCATCAAACACATCTAGAGTGGTCAGAAGCAGTAAAACAAAATAGTTATTTTCAATTGAGTACCATTGGAGTTTCATTGGAGTTCCTTAGTGTTTGAGCAACAGTGAATGTGAATAGCCGATACAACTTGGTCTTTACAACACAATCTGGTGTTGATTACCAATTTGTCAAAGCAGGCAAACTGGTTGGCATTACATAAAAAATAAAAAATAGAGACGGTACTTAAACCTGCAATATTTTGGGCAATTTGGGAGCAGCTGTGAACAGCATTGACATATTTACCTTTTAAAGGGTAACGTATTTTTCAACCTGCACCACTAAACGGACTGCAATGTAATCGCTCGGGGCAATTCCGCACCATCAATTTCATCCACTAAAAGTGCTGGTTTTTGCTACCGACAGGCTCAGATTGTTATTATCGGTGTCTGACAACATTATGGAAAGGACCCTTCAGAGAAATAAGTTTTTTTCTCATCTTTGGCTTCTCGTTCTGAAATCTTGTGTCATATCCACATTGTCAAAATCAGCTAAATATTTGGCCGTGACATCTTTTAGATAACACTAAGCTACACTTTATGTACTCCATGTTTCCACCATTGTTTTCTGGCAGCAAATCACATGACACCAAAATAACAAACATAAAGCGAAAGGTATGAAAAACCTTTTATTTCTGTATAGGGTCCTTTCCATAATGTTGTCAGACACTTATAATAACAATCAGAGCCTGTCTTTGGCAAAAACAAACACTTTTAGTGGACGTAAATTGACGTGAGGAGTTGCCCCGAGCGACGACATTACAGCCTGTTTAGCGGCTGCCATCTGCAGCGTTCTCCCTCAATACTGGACCAATACCAAAAACTGTTGCCATTAGTCACTTAGACACAAAAACATGGGAAAATAGGGTCCAGGTCGAAAAAAAACAGAAGTTACCTTTTAAGATGATATCGCAAATTTATCAGCAAACTGTTACTTATTTGCACATCCAGCAGTTACGGAGATATATTATCATTCATTTGGAGTGGTGTTTGTGTCCAGAATGTGACTCCAGTATTCACTCCCTTTTAGCTCTGTTTTTGGTCTCCACCAACTCTTGAGGTAAATATCTGGCTTTCTAGATGCTAAATGCTCCCAAGTTGCTAACTGTGTCCGTCTGTTTGTTGTAATAAACTGTACTTTCCCCTGAACAGAAGAAATAAGCAATTTTATCCATGTGTGGCAATGTATAATTGCTGCTGGATTTGGACACATTTAGTACACAATCTTGCCCAATCTTTTGGGAACTGCTTAATAGTTACCCTCAATCACTGACCATGTGTTTGCTATTGTTAGGGCCCTGACACACCAAGCCGACGGTCTGCCGTCGGACAGTTTGGGGCCGTCGGTGAGCGTCTATCAACCTAGTTTTTTCAGTGTATTCCACACCGTCGGCTCTAGTCTGCCTTTGGAGTTTTTTTCGGCCGGTGCCTGTCAGTGACAGAAATCACTCTGATTGGCTGTGCAGCTTAAACGAATCAGTGCACAAGAAGAGAAACAGATGTGAGGAAAGAAAGCCAACGAGTAAAGTCAAGATGGCACACACAGAAGTCTCTTCTCATTTTTCATCTTCATCTCATCTGATCATTCCGATACACGGATATGTTCACAGTGACATGGCCATCTGGAATGAAGCTAAGTGGTGAGTGAGAGTGGTGTGAAAATGATATCCACAGTCCTCGGGCCTTCCTGTTTCCCTTTTTGAATGACAAATACAGACTACCGCTGCCTGCTGGCGTGAAGAGTTATTTCATCTCACACAGGCGCAAAACGTACGTGGTACTTGGCCATCGGCTGTAGTCTTTGTGATGCTTTAGAGTGCAACTTTTTGGTCAAGAAAAAGTCGGCGTGAGGCGACGCAACTGGTGGCCTTCATCGACGCAAGTTATTTGATGTCGGGTTGGTGTGTCACGGCCTTTAGTGTGATACTACAATTAACTTTTTGGGACATGGTGCAAAAATGATTAAAAGATGTATGCACTATAAAGTGAAAAGAAAATAAATCTTGGAATCAAAATTGAATCTCACTTTGATCAAATTGTTGACTACCATAAAAATGCATCACTGAACTACTATTTTTGTGCTCCAATATTATACATTACAGCTTGTAATATCCATCAGATGTTTGAAAATCAAAGCACACCAGCTGCTCTATGACCAGTAGGGCAAAAAGAAGAAGGTTCTCAGGAATCCCCAGCAAGGTTTTCCAACCCAGCAGCCTTTTAGGAAGACCAGAGAGAACAAACAACATGAGGTAAAACAGGGTCAGACCAGGAGTTTACTTCAGTGTCTACATCTATTTACTGTGGTGTACTGTGGGGTTGCAGTGATTCTGCTGGGGATCAGCTGGATATAATAAAGCGATCAAAATGACATGATGGTTTGTAATAAGAACCAGATTTTAGAAAGTGCTTAACAAAAAAGGCTTTACATAAGAAGAACTAAATACTGTATACTGCAAAATATGAACACAGAGGAAGATTTGATAGTGATGGTTAGAAACACAAGAAACCACACAGCATGACAAAAGATGTGGGATTAAAAGTAATGTCCTTACACACGACTCATGATCAATATTTGATTTTTCTGATGAAAAAAAGAGCAAGCAATTTTTATAACTTCTGTCAGCACTGTTGTGGCTGTCATGCTGTGCAAAGAGTTTCTACTGTTTACTGAGCTAAGATCAGATCCTGGTGGGTATTTTTGTTTCCTGTATGCATGAATAAAGTGGGGTAATGTAATTAGTGCAACTAATGGACACCATCATTTTAAGGGTTCTATGTTGAAATGGGACCATCACTGACAACAGCATGGATCTCTACAGTGAATTTTACAGCGTATCGCACAACCTGTTCCCATGACAAGGCGTTTGGTTGTTTGGGCAACGAAACTACTTAGTTAGGTTGAGGAAAAACATCATGGTTGGGCTTAAAATAAGTAGGTAAACTAAAATCTGTACGTATGTACGCAAGTACGGAAGACACGTCACCAACGTAACTTCAAAATAACCCAACAACACCTGTGTTTGTTGGACACATCCACCTCCCCTTCCACTCACCATAAGCAGTCTCTCTATCGCTTTTTATTCTGTCACTAGCTCTGAGCGTAGCATATTCTTACTCCAATTGGTGAGACCGGGCTGGTCTCCCATGGTGCATTTGGATACGAATATTCTGATCACCCAGCTTACAATTCTGTTATCTGAGCCACTATTGTTGTGCAAAAAGCTAATGATTATAGTGTTGAGAAAAGTAACAACAATCTGCTCTTACATTAATTCATTTTGGGATTCTTAGTCATTTTGTGATGGATTTGATGCACCAGATTCGACTGTTTTCAGCTCGTTAAATATGTGTTATCAGTTGTTATAAGCATCATAGATGTGGGTCAGTAAGGGCCTGCTGCTATGTTGTAAAGGTGAAACATAAAAGCAACACATTCTAGCATGTAAAACTGAATAAAACTTTATGTTTTCAACACAAACAAAACAGGTTCTTTAGGTTAAGGCAACAAAACTAAAACGTCTTTAGGTTTAGGCAACACAGTCACGTGGTTAATTTAGGGAACAAGATTGTGTTTTGGCTTAAAATAACTGTGTTTGAAAAGTGTAAGTCAAACTTAAGGTTGTGAACACAAAGACAACTACACGTTGGTTTCACCCGGGATGTGAAGCCCGGTCTCCTGGGTGAAAGTGTGTTTTGTGTCTCATCCATCACCCCCGACCTCCACCCCGTATGGAATTTCCCACTGTGTATAGTACAGCGCCTGACTTCCGCTTTTGCTCCTGGCACAATTACTACGGTCGCTGGAGGCCACTGTTAACATCCTTTATTCTTTCTTTCTGTGATTGCCCATTTGAATTGATGATAAAAACCTACTAGTTGGTGTAGTAGGCCCCTACTGACCCACATCTATGAGGCTTATGATACACTGGCACTGATAACGCCCATTTAATGACCTGATAACTGTCTGATTCATGCCTCTGACTAGTTTTTTCTCCATAGCAACAGCGCCTGAGGTGCATATAAGTATTGTACTAAATAGAGCCATTGGACATGCCAAATTCTCAGAAACCGAGCTCAAATAATTACAACTAGGAAAACAAAAAACCCTACAGGATCATTATGGGTTTCTATGTTGAGTAATTCTCTGTGGCAGAAATTTGTCCTCTTTAGTGTTGCCGTACAGACAGCAGCATCACCTTCTTTACAACAGTAATACTCTCGTTGTTGTAATAGACTTGTTGACCATTTGTTTCCCATAATTACAACAGTAGCTACAACACAGTTCATTTGACAATTACTGGTTAAAGATGTAATATGTAGCAATTATAAAAGAATAAAAGATCATTTGCACGAGCAAAGGAGTGTATGCACACACACACACACACATACATCAAGACACACATAGGCACATGGTCCAGCTGGACGCATTTTTTGGCTAATAGCTCACGTGGCTGGTGGTTAAGTGGGCAGGCGTCTCCACCACCCCCAGCAGCGTCTGAGGAAAGACCACAACCACCATCTCCTCTCCGCGGCCAAGCCTCCAGCAGCCCCAGGAGAGGGAGGGTACCCATGTGTGTGTGTGTGTGTGTTTGGTGTTAAAAAGCCTCCAGCACCTCCAGCACCTCCCTACTACAAGCCAAGCCCCAATCACAACAAACCAGAGACAAACTCTAAATGGGGTTGCAACACGCTGCATGTTTGGACCTCACTGCTCAGCTTTTCTTTTTTTTTTTTTTTTTCTCCCAGGGGTAAAACAGAGTTACATAGACCATCTGCTGCCATGCAAGTTAGATAACATTCCCAATAAAAGTGAACCCCCTAAACTCAGCCAGAGGATGACATGCCAAACTGCAGTTGCTGAGTATGTGTGTGTGTGTGTGTGTGTGTGTGTGGGAGGGAGGCAGTGAATGTGGTGGGGGTTTGTGTATTATCAGTCACTGTCATAGTTAATGGGCTTGATCAGTCACTCACTGAGGAGATTTGTGGCCTGTATTGTACAGTAGCTGCCAGGAAAAATCCAAAGCATCACACATAAACAAACATATACACACTTAACAGTAAAGTTAATTATCCCACTAACAAATCCTCCCTCGACATCTTAAGGCTTCTTCTGCTATCACTTAACAGTCATTTGGCTCGATCCATCTCATCTCCTCAAACATTTCCTCTAAACTAGCCATCTGGCTACCTCTGCCAGACCGAGAGCTTGTCACCACCTTCACAATAAAAGCCCTTTAATCTAGCTTTGGCCTGCAACACCGCCCTCAAAACACAATTATCCCTCTGTGCCTCTTTCTTTGTAAAGTCAGTTATGTGAGACAATCTGTGGTTAAACACACAATCAAATCCTTTGGCTCTGGGTAAGGCAGGTTATCCAATTATCGGCAGTGTTTGGAAAGCTCCTATTGTATCTCTCGTCCCGTGCAATGCCAGAAATGTAGAAGACATGGATATTCCTTGAAACCATGCTGCGTTTCGACCACATCTGTACTTCAAGTCTGGTCTGATCACACCGGCTTTTAAAACCGTGTAGTTTTGTGGCAAAAATCAGTTCATTTCAATCAAATCAATTCAGTAGAACCACTTGAAGCAATGAACCATAGACTGTATATAAGAAGTGGACATAGTCAACGTGACGTCGCCCATTGGTTTTGACTATGGTTTTGAAGCCTTGAGTTCGGCATGTTGGACGTCGCCATCTTGGGTTTTTGGAATCAGAAGTGAAACAACAGGGCGGAGCTAAGTACAACCGAACACTGAATAAAACATTTTTAGTCGACCAAAATGTTACAATGTTTACTTTCATGAACTGAAAACACAATGTGAAAGGGTTAAAGTTCTGAGACGAAAACACGGACAACTCCCAGACTAGACAACGTAGTGGTAGCGACCTGTCAATCACAAGGTAGCCACGCCCTGAAGCATCCCCTGCTTTATGGTCTATTTGACTCTAAATGGGACCATAATTTACTAAATGAACATCATGCTGTATTGAAGAAGACTTGAAATTAGCGATTGAGACCATAAACTCATGTTTACAATGTTTACTGTGGTAATAAATCAAGTGAGAAGTAGGCTCATTTTCTCACAGACTACAATCAGACTTCTTTTTGCAACCAGAGGCGTCGCCCCCTGCTGGCTATTAGAAAGAATGCAAGTTTAAGGCACTTCAGCATTGGCTTCACTTTTCAGACCTGGAGGTTGCCCACCGTGCTGACCTAGTGTTGCACCAACAACTCCTCTGTCGGAAAATAAACTGCTTCACAAAAAAGGAACTATTTTGAGACAGTAGTGAGACAGGAGTCAGTGGTACAAATACTTCTAATGAAAGAACGGTGTACTTATTGTCCCACTAGCATCCAAGCTAGTGAGCTTGCTAGCCAGTTCAGATAGCTTTTCTCTATTGAATGAAATTATGTACAATCCTGAGAATAAAATGCCAGCGGGGAGTAAATGGCCAGCACAGAGAAAAAAGTAAACAAGCTAAGAGAGTTATTGTGACTGACTAGCGCTAACATGTTCCCAGCTTGCTAGCATGTTAGCCATTAGGGTGCCAGTTGGAGTATTTCACCAGCTAGCCCTGTGAATGGACTCTACAACACCAAGCCACCATTATAGGTTTCTGGGATTTGGAGCTTTGGCAACCAAAGACTAATCTCTATAAACCGATTCTACATTCACATGTAGAATGCAGGCAACAGGACAAGATTTTGGTTCCGGTTTCCCTTTGTAGTCCGAGTAGTACTGACCAATCACGTTCGAGCAGTCCATGTGGAGAGCAAAAGAGGTAGAACACATTGGTCGAAATGCAATCTCTGAACCCACCGGCTATCGTCTGAAGATGATTTAGCCTTTTATTGGTTTAAAATTAGCTTATAAACTGGCTACTTGTGAAACACACAAACTCAAGTTGCTAATCGGACTGTAAACACTGAGCAGCTCACGGAAAAGAAAGTCTTGGCCCGGATAACTGCTGGCTACACCAAAACCCCAGAAATATTGCTCCTTGCCCCTAGAGGCTTATCCGTCGTCAAACCGATAGCCCATGGGTTCTGAGATTGACCAATGACAGCCTGAGGTAAGACATTTAGCACCAAATTTTCACATTGTGGCTGCTGCTACAACCCAATCAATCAGAATACAACAGATTACACAGATTTGGTGCTAAATTTAACCATTTGAGAATTGATAGATAATGATCAATAATCCCTCCAAAATACCACATTAAGACACCAAGACCTTGAAGAACACTATAGCAAAAGCCATGCTATGATTTGGTTTCCAAAACTTTTGACATTTGGAGATTTTTGCATGCAAGAGTTGCATTTTTCGGCGATTGGATGGCGAGCACTTCTCTTCTGGAAACTGCTCAGAAACCCCCTTATTGTGACTGACATCGTCACACATTAATACAATTGGGCTCATTGGATCCACAAGAGTCTCAGCTTTACAGTCATACCCAATTTATGTTATTCAAAGACTGTTTAGGGACCCCAGTATGCAGAAATATTCAAACACATCATTTTTAGAATTGGCGAAAATAACACATTTATACTGCATGCAAAAGAATGGATGGTTTTTGCCCAAAACTGTATGGGATTATCATAAAGTGGGCATGTCTGTAAAGGGGAGACTTTTTGGTACCCATAGAACCCATTTTCATTCACATATCTTGAGGTCAGAGGTCAAGGGACCCCTTTGAAAATAGCCAGGTCAGTTTTTCCTCTTTGGAGCGTTATTTACCGTCCTATGCCATAAGCTAGCATGACATGGTACCAATGGATTCCTTAGGTTTCTTTAGTTTCATGATACCTGTAGCTTCACTCTAGCCCTTAAACTGAACCTGCTAGAGCCTCTGAAAGACGGTAAAGTCGGTAGGGATCGTGGGGTCTCAGAGAATTGATAATGTTTTGGGGATGAGACACTCTAAATTCTCCTCCTCAAGTCAAGTCAATTATATAGCCCAATATCAAAAATTTGCCTCAGGGGGCTTTACAATCTGTACAGCATTAGGCCTCCCTCTCTCCTTTACAACCCTTTCAACGGATGAGGAAAAATGTAACCAAAAACATTTATTTAAATTGGAAAAACAATAGAAGAAACCTCAGGAAGAGCAACTGAGGGATCCCTCTCCCAGCACGGTGCAGACAGGCAATAGATGTCGTGTGTACAGCGTAACAACATAATGAAATTACAACAGAGACAATATATATATATATGACAAAATTGATACATAAATATATATCCTCCTGTTTTGAGTTTTTTTTATATTTAGTAATGACGTGCCTCTTTACACTGTAGCGCTAGGATTCACCATGATTTCGTCGCTTCAAATGGATATCATACAGTCTGACACGTTGTGACCAAGATTTTATTAGAACCATCTCGCACAGTGTGACATTCAATAAACTTACCCGATCATTGCTGCACACTCTAAAGGCGCCTTTAGTTATAAATACATATTGTGTTGACCCATTATAAAAAATGATTCTTTTTCCAAAACTAGACAATCCAATGTGCTAAAATTGCCACATCGCCAACCGAGTCGACTTTCTTCAGATTATAATTTAGAAGGCATGTTTTTCCTGGCTCAGCTGAGGAGTCCACATCTTTTTACAGACTAAATTGTTGCCTTGAAGGAGAATAATGTCAGCTTCAGAGTTCATGAACGTGACTTTGTCCCCTCAGTTTAACTGGGCTCAACGGAGGTCGCTTCAGCCTGGTCCAGCAGTGTGAAAAAGTCCTACACGTGGTACCACAGTGGTATTGGTCCTAATTATGTTAACTGTAATGCAGCTTTCTCTGACCGCAGCACCAAAAGGTTTACAGGGCTCCCATTATACACTTAGCTTCTACTGTAAACCAGGAAACAAGGAGCCAGTAAGTTTCTGCTCCAAAACCACACCACTTCCTAGTATGTTCAAAAAAACACTTTGTTCCTTTCCTTTGTTGTCCCCTGTGATCACTGTCAAAAATCGAATGGATGTTTTAATCGTTTGCCAACTGGCACACACGCACAATCAAAATTGTGTTGTGATACTGTAAACTCTCCATTTGCGGTTGTTTTGATTCGGTTTGATGTTTTGCCGATGGTTACGTTATATGATACCATAGCTAGATTCTTTTTTTTGTTGTAAGTACACGCTTGTGCTAATGGTCACGGCTGTCTTATGATCAAGGTATGTTCGTAACGTAGATGTTTACGACAAATCAAATTGCTACTACCTATTTCTTTTATGTAAACTGACAACACTACACTCAACAAGTAAAACTAAGCTTATGCCTTGTTTATTTTTTGTTTCAAAAATCTATAAAGAGTGTCATATACTCAATCCTGTTGGACTGCTCGGTATTATTTCAAAGGATCTGAAAATACAACATATTTCAGTTAAATACATGTTGAACCATTAATCCTATTGGACTTGGCCCATGTGGTATAACACGCCATTTAAAAAACTCTGAGTGTTCGCAAAGATTGCCCCATGGGTATGGAAGCCCCAACCCTAGCAGTGTTAGGGCCCTTTCTGGCGTGCAAGACTCCTTAAAGTGGTAATGAAACGTTCAACCAAGTTAAGCTGTTTTACTATATGGATTTCCACTCTAATGAACAATTATATAACAAACATGA
>CAKAKR010065175.1:29940-43722 GCA_916700685.1 Adelosebastes latens
ATGAACAATTATATAACAAACATGACAAATGTCAGCATTTAAAAGAAAAAAAGAAGCTCCGCTTTATCTTTCGTGGCAAGAGCGCCACCATGTTGCAGTACTCTAGCCTGTGACATCACAAGGTTGGTTGGCTCGGCTGAGTTACACAGATACAACGGTATCTTTCACGGGAAAGACAGAGACTGAGGAGACACAGGACAGAAGAAAACAAAAGAGAAGACACTATTTTATTGCTCCTGGATGTAAAGATGAGTTTTACAATGTTAAAAACAAGGAAAAAACAGCCTATTTCATAAAATGACGGTGAAACGGAGATAAGTAATTGCATCGCTGGCTAGTGGCACTGAAAGAGCCCTCCGACAGGCACTGAGTCCAGCTGCAGCCGGCTGTCTCCCCATCTCCCGTCCTCTCCTCTGTCTGATCACCTGTCTCTCTTCCTCTGTTGTCTCATTCAGACGTTCAAAGACAGGTTGGCTAAGCAGTAAACATAAACAGCAGTTTATGAAATGGACTGTTTTGTCCTTGGTTTTACCATTATCATCTATACATTCAGGAACAATTCAATAGTGTCCCCCCTTTTGTTTTCTTCTGTCCCCTGTCTCCTCTGTCTCCGTCTTTCACGGGCTCTACCGTTGTATCTGTGAACTCAGCCGAGCCAATCATTCTCGTGACGTCACAGGCTAGAGTAATGCAACATGGCGGCGCTCTTGCCACGAAAGATGAAACAGAGCTTCTTTTTTCTTTGAAATACTAACATTTGTCATGTTTGTTATTTCATTTTTCATTAGATTGGAAATCCATTTAGTAAATCAGCTTAACTTGGTTGAACGTTTCATTTCCACTTTAAAGACTTGACGAAAGTATACAATACATGCATCACAAATTCCATGTGTCGGAAAAAACAGTAGCTTATCAGGATCACAACTGCATTGGTACCACTGATATAGAATAAATAATAACTTAATAATGATAATAAAAAGTAACTAACTGGCGTAAGGTTTGCCGGTGCACATCACAGAGCCAAGGCCTTGCATTAGTAGAATTAGAGGGTATTTGAGAGCAGCTCAGGCTAAGCCAAGAGTATTGGGCATACTGCTGAAGATTATAACCCGGCCTGCAGCCCTCTGCAGTCCTGTTTCCAGCCCATTTCTGCAAAAGATCATAGTCTATTGGCTGGATACCGCTGCACTAAGTGCCACGGAGAGAGAGAGTCGCACCCGGCCAAGTCCACTGGTCCACTGGCAACAGGGGCTGGCAGTAGAAAGTCCCAACTCCATAGTTTAAACAGCCAACAGTAGATGATTGGCCTGGCAAAGCAGAGCCACTCTGCCTAGCAAAACACATGGCAGTGCTTATGTTCTTAACCCTTACTCAGGACCTAGGCTATAGCGTAGCTTAAACATATAGCAGCAAAGAAAAGTGGATGGCTCAGAGCATTGTCCCTTATGTCAATGCAGTCCATTTCTGATGGTTTCATCAAAATGTTTGTTTGTGATAGTCAACAGGCTGAAGAAGTAGAACTTCAATCAAACAGATGGTGAAAATATGAAAAGGGAATCAGAAAATGAGCTGCTAGTGTCAGGTTGTTCTTCTGGAGCTGCTAAATGGCACCGTGAATTGAGTGAATTAAAGTGTTAGCATTAATAGAACCATTGATTGAATATAAATAATCTCGAATTTAAAACATGGCATGTATCTTGACGTATCCATCAAGGCTGCGGCAATAGCAACTATAAAGCAAGGAATCTCCATCTGTCTGTCTGTGTGTCCCTTGCATATCTCGAGAACCGTTCATCAGATCTACTTCACACATGGTGGGTGTATTGCTGGGGACCCAAGGATGCGCAGTGTTGAAGTTGGTGCAATTTAGACATGCGACACGTTCAATATCAAACTTTGAATAAACAAGCGATCAAGCAGCACTTCTGGGGGCCAAGCAATCAGCCCGCTCTGAACAGGCGCGCATTCTGAGCGGCCACGCCCCGAACGGGCACTGCACTAGTGATCTGATGACAGTGGAGTGGAGGTTGATGTAGCCTTTATAAAAGCCACCACTTGAGATTTTTTTCCACTTGAGTGGTTTTGCGCTAATCAAGTAGAGAAATCAAGATTTACTGCCTTTTTAGCTGCTGGAATCGGCAAGTAACAGTGAATTAAAGACAGTGAAATGTTCTAATGGAACATGCAAATTTACGATTATCAAGCTTCTAACATTGAACAAAGAATCACCTGTAGAATATAAGCATGATCTGCAGGGGATCAGGTATATCTACTATATATACTGTATATCTAATGTACTGTACATACTATACACTAAATACAAACATTAATATAGCATGTGATGTCACCCATACGTTTCTAAGGGGAAGTTTCAAACGCCTTAAAGGGGAACTCCACATAAGGTTCAGTTTACTTATGACAAGACACACTGCTCAGAAACTGTTGTATAATGTCTTCAGTGGATCTGGAAAGAGCTTTCAAATAATAAAAAAAAACATTGTTGATGTTAGGGTCTATTGAAAGATAATATTTTGTTGCATTATGGGAAATGACCAAGACTAAACACTAAAAGTGAAGATATCTCAGCCTCTGCTTCTTCAATTTTGACAAAGGAAAAAGGAAACAAGGGAAGACAGGCGGGGTTTGACCGTGGACGTTGCAGTTATGTGGTATGTGCCTTAACCATCAGGCCACCACGGCACCCAACCATTTTTTTTCTCTTGTGTGTCCCCCAACATTATGGTGCAATGCTAAATCACTAGTGTCTCTTCTGCAAACTGGCCAAACTTCCTTGTATCCGTTTGGTCCTCACAAGTACTGAGACTTATCATTTGGTTACTGATTGTATTCTTTAAACATGAATATTCATGAAATATTTGACTCTTTTATGAAATGCTTTCGTAATGACACCATCACAGAAGGGGGTGAAAGTTTAGTTTATGGAAATGCAATCAATAGTAGAATAAATCCAACGCTTGAATGAAAATGCATCTGCAACGCAATCGATCTGTCATCTGCAAGGAGCGGACTTCCATCTGAGAGCAACACGTTCAACAGATTAAATGTGATCCGGGGGTGAAAGTCACGAACGTGTTCGACAATGGAGGCCATCCTCTTCCAGCAACCATCAACCAGGAACACAACTCTGTACCTCTGCCTGAACTTAGACACTAATGGCAGCTGTACAACAAAGTCCATGTTCAAATACACAAACACACACTTTCAGCAGGCTGTTCTCATACACCATTTGTAGCTATACCTATGAATATGAATGCACTGTAAATCATATATATCCCACAAAATTAATTCGTATGTAGTCCACGTAATTGTGAACCAGAAACACTGGACTTTCGCCCAGGAGACTGCTGTTCGTATCCCGTGTGAAAACAGAAGACAACGTTGATTTGTCAAATAACTTCTGTACTTAAGTAACGCCACTTCTGTAGTTATTTTAACCCAAACGTTGACTTATTTGTCATGTAACTTCCAAACTTAAATAATGCCACTTCCGTAGCTATTTTAACCCAAACATTGACTTATTCGTCACGTAACTTCCATACTTAAATAAGTCCACTTCCGTAGTTATTTTAACCCAAACGTTGACTTATTTGTCACGCAACTTCCGTACTTAAATAACGTCACTTCCGTAGTTATTTTTCTACAATCTTTTCCTAGACCTAACTAAGTCGCTTTTCTTGCCTAAACCTGACCAAGTTGTTGCTGGACATTCGCTGGAAAAAGCACGAAAAATTAGGAATAACTTTTCGTAAGATACCATACGAACTGTTGTATGAGGATATGAGGTTGCTTTCAGACCCACAAACAGCTCAGTAAACAAAGTGCTGAGACTGTAGTCCAGACCTCAGACCTTAAGACCTGCACGTGGCCTTGACATCTCATAACATGCCCTCCTGAGACAGAGACAGAGTGAGTGATTGAGTGCCAGACGGTAAGAGACAGGGAGACTGACAGGAAAGCAAATTGGACTAAAAAAAATCCCCTAAAGCTGATTGTTACACAGAAGGAAGAAAAAGGCACAAGGAGCGGTATAAGAATAGATAGAGCTGTGTCCCCTCGCAGCCTGTCTCTGTGTGTTTTTCGGCGCTGTGTGTCGGACGGAGGGGATCGGATTGCAGCGCTGAGCCCCGCCAGCCAGATTTCTTGGAGCGCCGGGCGCCGCGTTCTGCCAGGATTGTGTCAATAATCTGAGGCGGTGGACTCCTTCCACCTCCCAACCCACTGCCTGTTTATCAGCCCTGCCAACCACGCATACACACAATACAGCGGTGCACAAACATACGGAGAGACAGACTCATACATAAGCTTGTTCATACTGTGTACAAACACGCCCAGTTGCATGTTTTCGCTGTTGTTTTTTAAATTTACTGGAGAATGTAGAATATATACTGCACATATATGCTCCTTCCTTTAGAAAGAAATCGTTAACATGCATTGAGCACATATGGCCCATAATTCAATACTTCACGTTTGGTGTCGAAGATTTGCCGTAAATTAAATTGCACAGATGTAGTCATTGTAAATTATTGTCGGCTGCGTGTGTTTATACAACCCCCCATTTACTCTGTTCGTATTTATATCCGATTTTTCTTTGATGTATCCTATTACTTCTTGCTGCTGCAATAACCATATTTCTCAAAGGAGATCATTAAAGTTTGTACTAATCTAATCTCATCAAATTTAAAAGCCTCGTTTTTACCCCATGCGGCACCTCGGCTCCCCGTCCAAGTGGAATTGTTTGCAAAAACTTGGAGTTGCGCTCCTTTTTAGCTGCCAGAAGTTGAAAGAAAAATGGTCTGGCTGGTTGAGATACAGCAACATTTTATGTAACAATATACTAATCTGCTCAGCAGCATAACATTCAGAAAAGAGCCTCGCAGAGTAGATATAAAAGAGAAATGCTAAATAAATGCATGAATGTGGACTTAAATAAAACACATTTGGTGTTTTCGATTAGACTGTAACTGCAGGAGAGATATACTCGTGCAATCGGTGCAGCTGGACTGTGAAAAGGTAGAAGCTGTGACTTCTTAGATAATGTTAGATTGGATTACATAAGATCCACAGAGAGGCTAATTTGAGATCCTGCAAAACTCTCTCACACGCCGTTTCTCTCTGATCGCCGAGGGCTGAAAGAGGCCGCAGCAGGCCAAATCTGGTCAGAGGCGGACGTCCAATATGAGCCGGTGGGAGAGGAAATGCTGAATAACTCTAATAATAATAATAATACTCTATTTCTCACTCAATCACTTTCCCTCCCTCAGTTTCTTCTCTCTCTTTCTCTCTCTCTTTGCTGTCTTCCAGTCATGGTTTTCTCCCTCTCTCATTCTGTCTTCGGGTCTAATTTTTCCGCTTCTCTTCAAATCTTTCAGGATGCATTAGTCTGTGTTTTTCACACATCTTTAAGTAGAACGTACAGAAAGTCAAATTCAATCGGCAGAAAAACCGAAGACGGAGAGGACCGACCACCAGCCTCTGGGAGGTGGAGACTGGAAACACCTTGACATTAAGTTAGTTCTCGTTATATTGTAATGAAGTATGTTAAGACTGTTATTTCTTTCTAACGTAACCCTGTTTAGCTGCTTAGCATGGCCGTATTTTCAAACCGTTTATTCTCACTTTAAAGGTGATGCTATCTCGAGTAACATTGGAGTTTCCGGAGTGTACTTAAACATGTGTTAGTCCTGAACACGTAACACATGTAATTTAATGTACTTAGCAGGGATAGACGCTAATATTTTTGAGCACTGGTCCCAGGGGCCACCAAGCCCCTAAATTTGGTGGCCAAAGTACATCTGTTTTGCATGAAAATACATAATTCAAATGATTAGGAAATTAGTTATTGTATTATTATTCAAATATTTGCTTTGATTAAAAACATTTTTTTATTATTAAAAATGTCATTATTAAAAACATCTCTTTTAAACAAATGGACTTATTAAAGTTTCTCAATCAAAAACTACATTTTACAAGATACATTTAACTTGTCATGATAACGTCTTTGGTCTTCTGTTTTTGTATGGCAAAAAGCTCTTTAAATGCAATGCAAAGTATTGCTCTACTACACCCACATGCAAACCGCTTCAAGATGTGGAAAAATCAAAAGCTTGACAGGCCTGTCATGCTAAGCAACGTATCCTCCTACAACGGTTTGCATGATATCTTACGAAAAGTTATTTTTTGTTTTTCGTGCATGCTCCTACGATTGTCCAGCAACATGAGCGATTACAGTGCCTGCGCAAGCACCCTGCAGGCAACAAACCTACTTGGTTACATTTAGGAAAAAAATGTGGTTTGGGTTAAAATTAGTGCGTTTGTTACATAAAATAACTATGTTTGTTACACTACCTACGTAGGTGATGTTAGTTAAGTACGTAAGTTAAGTAGGTGATGTTAGTTAAGTACATTAGTTATGTAGGTGACGTGAGTTAAGTACGTAAGTTATGTACGTGATGTTAGATAAGTACTTAAGTTATGTACGTGATGTTAGATAAGTGCATAAGTTACGTAACAAAAATAAGATAAGCAAGTTAACAGGACACAAACACTGGTCTCTTGGGTGAAAGTCCTGTGTTTGATTGACTTTGTTGCTCTTATTATTTCCTTAGCTGCAGCCCTTCACGTCCTGCCTCACGATTACGTGGGTTATTAACGAATTACAGTGCATTACTTTTCGTAGATTTGGAGTATGAACTGTGAATGAGAACTGCGCTAGGCTGTGATTGAACAATTGTTGTATGGAGTAGGGGTTTAGTCAATCAGCAATAAAGATGAAGACAAAATCAAAAATAAAATTGCAAAATTTATGTATGTAGTCCATCCGAGTTTTAAACACTGTTTTTACTCCCTTTCACTCTGTTTCTTAAACTGTGAGAGGATATAATGTTGGGAAAAACACAAACACAGAATCAAATGGTAACAAGCTGAAGTAGTTATGATTCATCCTTGCCGAGGCATCTGGATCAAGGCAACAGATGGGATGGCGGGTGGGGACACAGACCCCTGGACCAGAGCCTGCTGTCAGGCCCTCACGCAGGCAAGGGAAGTCACATTTAGCCCCAAGTCCTCTGGACTGCTCTGCTCCCCTCTGAGCTCTATTATCTCCACTATAGTAAGTATTACACTAATTACAATGAAACAGGGGAATACAAATGGAGAAGGGAATGAGTTGGGTGTCACAGTGAAAGACAGAAAAGTATCCATTAACAATGTTCTTGATATAATAAGAGACAAGCTATTGCCAATGAAATGAGATAATACCACGCTTGTTTCCAAAGCACGTTCACTTATTTTAAAGAATTTAAGCGAAACATGTCAAAGCGAGAGATTAAGCACCCGACAGAACACTACGGCACTGATTCAAGGAAATTTATTCTTTCTTATATTGGCAACAAATGATATTATCTCACCCGTATGCACTTGTTAAAATGAAAATTACTTGTTTTTGTTGTCTAAAGGAAAAAATAAGATGTGAAGACTGTGACCTTGATGGCTGCTGTGCGCTGTAAAAGCGCCCACACTCCAACGACTCAGAAACACGAGCAGATGGTGTGCAGAGACTGCCATCCAAACCTCAATACCCAGACCTCGGCTGACACTTGGCCTTAAGATTCATACCAGGATAATAGGGAAAGGGAAGGCGAAGGAGTGTAGGCAGACAGATTGAGAAAAACAGAAAAGTTATCAAACACTTTAGGGCGCTTACACAAGACAACATTTAGTCAGCTTTAACCGAACTCTGGTGCAGTTCGTTTAGGCGGTCGTGAACGCAGTAATCGTACTCCAGTGCTGCAAAACCACTCGCGAGAGGTGGCCTTGGACCGTTTCCAAGCGAACCAAAATGCAGGCTGCCTGTGTGGGCATTTGTTGAGATGGACACAGGTAAATGACAGGTTAAGATGAGTGGGAGAGGACTGACCTGGACTTCTGCAAAAAGTCAGATATTTGCTTGACATCTGGGCCGAAGAGAACAGACAGAATATGCTAAATAAAGTCTGCAAAAACAGTGACGTTCATAAAGTCATAAACTGGTGACGAGTGAGAATCAAATTGAAAAAACTTCGACAGCACCAAAGTCCGCGATTCACTGCATAGATGTGGCAATTCTCGAGATGAAAAAAATATTAATTTGCTCCGTACACGCCCCTCGGCAACTTAAATTGTTTTATTTGGTCCGCTTTGATTTATGCACTGTGAAACCAAACCAGACTAAATAGAAAACAAACCAAAAGTATCAATTTAACTCTGATTCATACGAGTCAAACGGACTATGGCCTGTGAAAGCGCCCTTAAAGTCAGAATAAAAGGGAATGAAAGGACATGTGACTCAAGATCTCAAGCTGATTTCAGATCTTAAATATTCCCAATTGTACAGTGACCCATTGGCTTCTTTCATGTCCCAATACCATCTTGCAGTTCTGGTCCCATTGTTTTATCATTCACACTAAGTGAGACTCTGTGTATGACAGAGTATAATGAACAGTCAAGTTTTTTACGGGGCTGATCTATATAGATAGAGAGCCATTAACATTGAGATTCGCCCCTATTTACAGAAGAGTTTTCAGTTAACCTAACCTGCTTGTCTTTGGACTGTGGGGCGCCACACAAAACTCTGCTTCTTTCTTGGGAAGACATTTCAGTTATTTCAGTGAATGCCCCAAAACTACATGTGTTTACATTCAAGTAACAAAGCCATCTAGCAACCACACAAATTTGGACTCCAAACATCCGACTTCCCGCTACCTACCGACAGTCAATGCTGGTTCCTTTCGACCATGACCAGGATGTTTCTCTGACTCTAACCAAGTCTGCCTGAACCAACCATAACCATGGCAGTGTCAGATAAAAAGAAAACTGTTATGTTTTGTTCCTGAGGGTGATTACAAATTATGCAATTTGCCATTTCATTTGAAGGATTTGGAAAGAAGTACAGACACACACACACACAGGAAGTGCAAAAAATCCTAACCAATCCTCCATGTATGCAAATGCAACAAGTTCTACAATTGTGTTCAACTGTCTTTGCTGTCGAGAAGAGCAACATATTGGGAGAGAGGTTACCAAAAGCAACACTATGAGAGTTAAATGGATTCAGGTTGACAACTTCTCATCAACAACAAACAGTTTGTTTTTTTCCCCAGTTCCTTACTCTTCTCTGAAAGGGGTCAACATTCCAGTTTGAAGAACTATTTCACCGCTGGAAAGATGATCTTGTCATAAAACTGGGCAGTAGAAAGGCACAAATATTTTGGAAATTGGTGCTACATGAGCAGAGGAAAAGAAAATAAGGAGTGTGGTATTCTCTTTCGCTCAAAAGGTAGAAAAACCTACAACAACACCCAGAATGCACTGGGCTCGTTGCCGCCACTGAGTAGACAAAGTACGATACTATTTTCAGTGATAAAACCTCACGTTACGCTTACACTAACTGTTTTACGGTGACATTTCAGAAAACCAGAATTACCGCCTCCGTCAAACAACTCAAGTTGCAGTTTACATCAATATCCGTCCAAAACGTCATCACTACCTCCATCCATCCGTCATCTGTAACCGCTTATCCCATTAGGGGTCGCGGGGGGCTGGAGCCGATCCCAGCTGACATTGGGCGAAGGCGGGGTACACCCTGGACAGGTCGCCAGCCTATCACAGGGCTGACACATAGAGACAGACAACCATTCACACTCACATTCACACCTACGGGCAATTTAGAGTCAACAATTAACCTAACCTGCATGTCTTTGGACTGTGGGAGGAAGCCGGAGAACCTGGAGAGAACCCACGCTAACACGGGGAGAACACGCAAACTCCACACAGAAGGGCCCCAAGCCGGATTCGAACCTGCGATCTTGCTGTGAGGCGACAGTGCTAACCACTGCACCACCTTAAAGCCCTGTCATCACTATACCTCACTTTATATAATAAAACATTTGTGTGGAATTGTCAAGCCACCAAAATCTAATCAGTTCATCCTTGAGTCCAATAGGATGTTTGTGCCAAATTTGAAGAAATTCCTGACAGGCGTTCCTGAGATATCGCGTTCACGAGAATGGGACGGACGGACACCCTAAAAACTTAATGCCTCCAGCCACGGCTTTCGCTGGCGCAGAGGCATTACATACACTGTCGCTATTGCACTAGCTCTACGCTCAGACGTCCGTTTTGCCGCGCTGGCTTTGGTTGTTTTTTTTCCAGTTTTCTTTTTGGGATCCTGAAATATGTCTCCAGCACTCCTCTGGTCATATGAGGCCCAAAGCTAGGGGGTAATATCACACATGCTTGTGCCCCTTCCTCTGTAAACTAATTGGATTCAGCAACTTCATCCTGTGAGTGACTCCACTTCAGTTCACATCAGCGCACAGCGGCACCACGGCACAGGGCAGCTCTTTGGGTGCCGGCAACATGGAGGGAAGTTCAACATTGTTCATTTGCATACACTACCACATTGTAATGATACAAAGCTGGTTGAAAATCGGTATTCCTTTAAGTGCCAGTCTCATTCTATTGCCGGCTCAATTTCTATCCAGAGTCCCAAAGGGCAGCTTCAGCTCCATCTCCTCTTTTACCAAAAACTACCACTTCCACCCCCCCGACTCAAAACTGGACCACCATCCGTATCTCCACTCCAAGTTCCAGCCTTAATCCGGGTCTCGGTTCCAGCTCCTGTGCCGAGCTCCGGAACAGCCGAACCCTAGGCACAGAACAGGCCCGGGGTGGGCCCGCTGGCTGCCGGCATCTGGATCCAATCAAGGGTGTTTGTCGTCGGGAATTGAATCAAATTAAAAAGTTTAATATTTAATGCGACACCAGATGGAAGCGGAGAGGGGAAAGAGGCCCTGCGGTCAGCGCTAATATCCCCTTCTGAAGAGCCGTGCTGCATTCCTGGAGGGAGAGCCGCTGGAAATATGTACACACACACACATGCACGCACAAGAGGCCGTACGCACAAAGACACAATTAGTGTACCGATACTGGCTAATGCATTGACAGCCGTAAACACACTGAAGAAATGCCCAAAGCGTGAGGTGCATGTAACAACATTACCGTCCTACTGGACACAAGATGAAAAGATTCTACAAGCTAAGCTGTCAATCGAAATGATGAGATCGGTGATGAGTGCCAAACATACCTACTGACACACACACACTCCTCAAAAACAACTCTCGCTGAGTCATTTATCTTAGAGACTCTTCAGCTCAACCACTTACTTATCAGAAGTCCTGCTCATGAAAAGTAAAAAAAACAAAAAGCAAAACTATAAGCTCTAAATTACATTTCTGACAATTATTAAAGGGGACATATCATGCTCATTTTCAGGTTCATACTTGTATTTGGGGTTTCTACTAGAACATGTTTACATGCTTTAATGTTCAAAAACACATTATTTTTCTCATCCTGTCTGTCTGAATATACCTGTATTCACCCTCTGTCTGAAACGCTCCGTTTTAGCGCCTGTCTCTTTAAGGCCCGCCTCCTAAAAAAGACCAGTTTGCTCTGATTGGCTTGCAAGAAAAATATGGTGTACCTTTGCAAAGGTATTTCTCAAGCTGTAGACAATATATTCTAATGACCCTTCATGTGACATATGGTAGAAAACCTACAACTCCCAGAATGCATTGGGCTCGTTGCCGCCACCGAGTAGACAAAGTACGATACTATTTTCAGTGATAATACCTCACGTTACGCTTGCAATCACTGTTTTACGGTGACATTATAGAAAACTAGAATTACCGCCTCACAGTTGTATGCCTCCGCCAACAACTCAAGTTGCAGTTGACATCCATGTCCATCCAAAATGTCATCGCTACCTCACTTTATACATTAAAACATTTGTGTGAAATTGTCATAAATTAGCATATGAATTCTTGAGTTATGGCCAAAAACATGTTTTGTGAGATCAACGACTTAGAAGTCATGAAAAGTAAAAAACTAAAAAGCAAAACTATACAATGACAATTATTAAAGGGGACATATCATGCTCATTTCCAGGTTCATACTTGTATTTGGGGTTTCTACTAGAACATGTTTACATGCTTTAATGTTCAAAAAACACATTATTTTTCTCATCCTGTCTGTCTGAATATACTTATATTCACATTCTGTCTGAAACGCTCCGTTTTAGTGCATTTCTCTTTAAGACCACCTCCAAAAAAAGCCACAGTCTGCTCCAATTGGCTTGCGAGAAAAATATGGTGCACCTTTTGTAAAGGTAGTTCGCAAGCAGTAGGCTGTATATTCTAATGAGCCTGCATGTGACATAGGAAGGGGAGCCAGATCTGTATGAATCACATGTTTTTTGATCTAGGAAGCCCACAAAAAACTGTCTGGGTTGTCTTATTTCACAGTTTGTGGTGGTAGGCACTCCAGTTACGCAAATATATGTGCAGTCTCTCTCTTTTTTTTTTAGATATGTCCTCTTTAAGACTCACATGTTACTGTATATTCTTGCTATATGCCTCATTTACAGAAAATATAGCATTCATCCCTCAGAATCCAGTCACTCTACATGACGTAGCTTAACGTAAACCCCTCTCTTTAATTTCAACTCTGAGACAGCAATAGATCCTGGGTACTCACGTTCTGTGAAATCAAGACATAAATCTTTCTGACATCAGCTCAAAAAGTCTCCAATACGTCTTTAAGTATACATCTTTACCACGCCATTATACATTGGGTGTGTTGCAATTTTAGGCTTATTTAGGTTGATATTAAATGCTCCAGAAATAAAGTCACGGTAGATTTGATTTCCCATCATTTGTTACTGATGCATCATATTATTTATTATGTCATTAGTGTCGATATGCAGTACATTATATCATTGTGATGTGATTTCATTGTGAGGGTTTTTTATGATACCATCAGGGGTGTATAAAACCTGACCTAAACTCAAAGTCAACTATGGTTTTATACCTACAAAGGGCTTGAGGCCTGGAGCTGCCTGGTATAATCCTGTGGTCTCCGACCATCATAAAATAACTTGTGGGGTACTTTAGGTCTCTGCCACTGATTAGGTACTATACTGCTAACATTAGATCAAAAACTAGAGTTAAAATCAAAGAAGTTTGTTTAAAAAATGAAAAATGTTGCTAAGAGACCATCAAGCACGAGAGGTTGCCACCCTGCCACTTAGAAATTAAGTTTATATGGAACTAAACTGGTTTCCCAATGACGTTGTGGTCGTGAGACTAAGGCAATGAAAGCGCTTCGCTTTAAGGTTAAGAAAGATTATGGTTAAATGTTGATAAAATGATCTTTCCCTAACCCTTAGCATGTGCTGCCAATCCCTAAATATAACCATAAAAACAGTTTAATGATACCGTACATTACAGACAGATATTGTATTGCAAGATTGGACATTTTGGCAGAAAACAAATGAAATATGTTGTTAGTGAACATTGCATGTTCCCCATCTGATTAATACTAAATGGGTGATTTAATCAGAATCAGAAATACTTTGTTGATTCCCGGGGGGATATTGGGGCCTTACAGTTGCTCTTGTACAAACTAGGGCTGTCAATCGATTAAAATATTTAATCTTGATTAATCGCATGATTGTCCATGATTGATCGCAAATTTATTGCACATTTTTTATCTGTTCAAAATGTACCTTAAAGGGAGATTTGTTAAGTATTCTCTTATCAACATGGGAGTGTGCAAATATCCATGCTGGCAAATGTATGTATATATTTATTGTTGTAAATCAATTAACAACACAAAACAATGACAAATATTGTCCAGAAACTCTCACAGGTACTGCATTTAGCATAA